>JAYMTA010002562.1:0-16229 GCA_036897625.1 Pelargonium cotyledonis | reverse complement strand
TGGCGTCCCCCGTCTTCCCCGCCGATCTTGCACTAATTGCAGCCAAGCAATTTTCTTTCGACATTTTTCATCTTTCCTTTCAACAGCCTCCATGTTTTTAAGGTATCAATTCTGCCGATTCATTTGCAAGTGATTTGCTTCTGTACTTCAATTCTTGAAAGAGAAGAAAATGTTCGTGTAAAGATAAATTCAACCACAAGCAAAGATCACCTAACAAGTCTTTTTTTCTTAAAATATGATTTTACCTCCTAATAAACTAAACATTTCTATGCATTCCAAACATGAAAAAGCCTAAAGAAAACATGCAAATTAGTTTCTCTATTGAATACCAAGCCAAATATTTATCCACACTTGAACAAAAGTCACTCCATAGCAAGTATATCCCAAGGAGTCACTCAATGTGTAGACTCTATCGATAGATCACATATATTATATATCCTAAAGCTGTCAAACCGCGCACAGCTCTTTTTTTCCCAAGGGCCCTAAACACAACAGCGGCCATACATACATGGACTAAAACATACGCTGGCAATAACTCATCCTCTGGGTAGTATTTACACGTCAACTAAAGGAAGAAAGTCACCTTCTAACCATAATTTTCTCATGCATATGACTGAGACAATGGCAGCAGTAAGGAAAACCTGTGGAGACCCACCCTGAAATCCCGTACAATGACGACGAAATCTTTGGTATTATGTACGACTATAATGTTATATATGCCTTTCCTCCTTTATAATCCCACTCTGAGCCGTCTGTCTAGACATGTATTTCTTTTAGACCACCATGTATTAAAATGTTTGTGCAACACGGAACTACCCTTCAAGGTTATCCAAAAGAAACCTCTTTTTTCGTCAAATCTTTGGTTACAACCAATTATCTCTGTCACGCAACCAGCCACTATCACATGCATGCTCCAAAATTGCAAGAGACTAAACACACTGCAAAAAAAAAAACACGGATATATCAAGACTATAAAGCAATGTTACTGATAAAATATTTTTTCCACAAAGATGGGGTAGAGGAGATGAGAATGTTTCGGCATATTTGTGGAACACTAGGAAGGATAGGAATAGATATGAGGATGAGCAAAGGATCTCAAGGAATTTTGGTCAAGATTCAAGTAGTTGACCCCAAGATTGTTTCATAAATGACTTGGTTGTTGTTGTAGCCCCAAAAAGTGAAGTTCTACTACCATACATAAACCCAACCGCAAGGAGTATTAACTGCATGTTAATAATTTAATATTTTTACTCAAATGAACTTAAAGTAGAATGAAGGATTTACCAACTCCAATATCACTAAGAACCAGAACTTGACTTTTGTACCCATACTTGTTTCTGCAAATTCTCCAAGGAAAACCTCAACTAATCAGCAACACACTAGTACAAAAAATAATAATGAAAGTTCGACAAAAGAAGAATAAGAGAAATCACCTCATGAGAACCATAGCCAGAAGCACCTCCTCTTTTTGAAGGCTTCACCTCACTTACTCCCAACATGCCATCATCGTCCTTGACACTATGTATTGGTCCTCGGCGAGCAACATGTTTATGTGAGCCTGCATGACGTGAAAATATAGTTGTGTATGCAAATTGAAAGAAAAATGTGTTTTTCATGCATGCATACTTGCCAACACAACTGAATCTCAAGACAGACTAACCATTTTCAAAAGATGAATGAACATTTCTGCTTCCAAGGGTCTTAACTTCCCCACTTCTTGCACTTGACATGTCAAATTTTGCATCTCCATGACTTCCTGAAAGATCATATTCAGAAAATTTGAACATTCATCAAACAACATGACAATTTCAGCATTTTACTACATATTTGTGCGAGAAAATGCCTTGGATACATGTGTTTGAGTTCAAGACTCCTAGTAATTTCGGCAACGGTCAAGTTTATCAACTAGACTTATTAGTATGACCCCTACAGCCCTAAGCATACCAAACATAACTAAATGCAGCATAGCATTATGGTCGCACCTTCTGAAGAATCCAACAGAGATTGTGTAGAATGAGAAGCAGAGGATGATAAAGACTCGTCACTTGCATGTGATCCTTCTGAACGGCGAAGCGACCACACACCACGATCAGGTCTATCTTTATTTCTGGGGCGCTTTTCCGGTTTCTCACTGAAACTATGCATGTCATTCCCAGAAACCTTATCATCAACAGCTCCATTGGTGTCCTTTAAAACCAAAGGTGCATTAGAAGGCCAAGGAGGACGTCTCTCCTTCTCAGAATTTGTCGTCTGGATCTGGTGCTCAGATTGAATCCCAGAAGATTGACTTTGGCGAGCATCCTTGTTCAGAAGTATGCTTCTGATTATCCTCCCACTGCCTTCTCGTCGCTGGTTCTGCTTGAAAGCATTTGAACCCACTATGGTTTTCACAGAAGATGCCACATTATGTTGTTGTGAGATGCCACCAGAAACCTGCGCAGAAAATGGCAGGGAGTTGAAATTAAAAATAAAAAAATCATACAGCGCAGATCATTTCTGTATAAACACTACATAGAGGCAAAAAATTTGCTTCAGATATAGCACATGACACTTATGGTCTGAACATGATATGGATGTTGCTGATGTTCTAGTGCCTGCATCTGAGTCCAGATGTGAACTGTAAATCTTATGGTTGACTATTAAGGAAATAGCTAAACATACAGCCACATTTATAAACAGTCAAGACATTGTTGAGTTTTGTGAGTTGGCTAACAGTCATAGAAACAATTCTTTATGAGTAAATGTGTGAAGGATTGAGGTAGTCAGTAGACACAGCGAAGCGGGTGTGGGCAGTTATTGTGGTTGTAGTGGGATTGGATTGGATTGTCAGCGAAGTTCAAGTTAACCAAAATAAAACTTGAAGAGGCCAGATGTTTCATCCAAAATCAAGTAGGAACTGCAAAACGTTTCCAGATTCAGAAGAATCAGACTTAGGTAGATATCCTATTCACAGTGAGCAACAGATGTACCAAATGCAGCCGGGGCATCACATACTAGTCATATCGACTTCTCTAATTTTCAAAATTACTGTTCTTTCTCCATGCCTTCTAACATTTATCATCTACTTCGCCCCATATTTAAGTGTTGATTTTCACACATTATGCAATCTGTTTCCACCAAGGCCACACTACAAACAAGAAATAATCCCCCTATAGTGGGCTATTTAGGAGAAGTAAAACACTTACATGGAGAGTTTCTCTTTCTTTCCCTTTTAGTAGCAAGACTTTCTTTTTGCCGGTATCAGCTTTTCCAGTAGCTCCTGAACAAAAGTTATTTGTGATAAGAACACTTCCAAAAAAATATCAGTAATGAGTGTTCATAATGAACTCTCCTTATAAAGAGAACCAGCAAATAGGAAAGTTTTTTTAAAAATATATATTATATAAATAAATGAATAACAGTAAAAATATCTCGAAAGTAAGTAAAAGCAGCATCTGTAAAAAAAAATGTTTAAACAGACTACAACTTCTCAATGTCCAGCTTTTCACAAACCTTGTCATGTAATTAAACTTTCAAAAAGATTTGAAATAAAAACACATGCAAAATAATTGGTAAGGAAAATAATGTGCTATTAAATTTCATTATACAGTAACTATATATGATGTCAACAAATTATTTCCCCTTCTATAAACTTTATCCCAACTTCAAAATTAAATCATACTGTGAAGATATAGAACCAATGGACCAGGAAAACATAGTAAGATTAAAGATTTGAACAAGGAAGAAGCAACAAAACATAAATGACCAATAATTATTGATTGGTATACAGCTATATATTGTCAAGTCATCCACACTTAAGATGCTATCCACCAGCAACTCCAAATTAGTCACATAAACAATACTCATATCTAGGCCTCTGAGATGGTGTGCAAGTTACAGCTTACAGTATCTTGAATTGTGCAAGTCACTATGTTATTACACTAAATAAATGCCTATTTAATTAAAAATTTCAATACCAGATTCCGACATACCACTTTCCACTTCTCCAGATTCAGTACCAGCTGCATTAGCTAAAGCAACAGACTTGTCAGAAAGCAGCTGATCATCTCGCTTGGAAACCAGAATATAAGTTGGCTTGTCTTTCCCACCAGCACTTTTTACACTGTCCCTCATAACATACTGCCCGATAAACAGGAAAAAGAATTAATCACAAAGTTTAACATGAGCTATCAAGGTCTAGATTGGCACTAATAAGTAATAATCAATATAACCTTATATCAAGTTCAATTACAAATTTTATATCTTTAAAATAGTAAACTATTCGATGTTCTTGTATCTCTACCATTTCACATCCTAGTTCCATTAAATAAGTTGTAGCTACCCATTGTTTACTGGAAAAATAAATAAATAATAGCATCCATAATAAAGGACTATGTATTAACCTATAGGAGATTAGTCAGAAAATATTATATTGCAAGACATAAATACCATTTTGGTAGAAACTCTTCTCTTCTCAGAACCTCGTTTTGAGACTGAACTTGGACTTCCACCAGATGAGCCACCAGCTCTTCTGCTCAGTTTTCCATTGGACAAAGACCTCTGCCGACAAACAAGGGAGCAAATTCAAGCTCCTGCTACAGTAAATCTAGCCAACAATGCATACCATTTATATTTAATGAAAAACTGTCAGCCAGAATTGTGAATCGCAATGATGTCTATGGAAGCAGAAATCAAATAAACAGCTGAGATACATGCATTTTCAGGCTGCCCCGGTATATTGAAAGTATTAACAATGTCATATCAAACACTCCAACCTTTCACCCACCGAAAGTTATATTTTGGGTGAAGCCCATAAATCCTACAATCAGGTATTTATTTACATTGAAATTCGTCTTTTCATGGGATACACTCCTTTTGAAATACAAATTCACAAGTACAATCCATTATACTAGCCCCAAATACTAGCAACAACTTATGACCCGACAAAAACATCGCTCACTTCTTTTGTAGGCTATTAATATACCAGTCAAAACAAAATCCATATATATTTTTAAATTTTTTTCCCTGCTGTATTAAGTTTAAAGCTCCCAGATGAGAGGGCTGCTTCTACTCACTATGCACGCCCTATCATCTATTTAAACTCATCACTGCCAAATCCAATAAACAGGTGAATTTCTAACTGCCAAGAGATTGTTAAGTCGATAGCTTACTAACCCTATATTGTACAGTAGTGTCAACATAATCCAGACTAACACTGATTGATAGCTGCATATAAACTAATAAGGCAGATAAGGAATTGAAATTGATTGGTTCCTTAATCTTATTTATATATGTAAATAGATATATAGGTACCCGAGATCCACCCTTAGCAGCTCTTTTCTGGCGGACATAGTCCATTAAAGGTGTGACAATAGGAGTGTCTTTCACAGCACCTACAGAGTTTAAACAGCAAAAAAATAATACTAAATTTCACATCAATTGCATTATTCTCTTCTTTTTCTCTTCTTTTTTTTTTTCTAACTCAATACATCAGATTCATGGATGCATCTATATTCCAAGACATTCGTAACTAACCTGCTTTTTCTGCTTCTCTTCTCTCAAGCTGTATCTCTGCACTAGGAAGATTCTCAACTGGCTTCGCAAGAAATTCAAGAAATTCCAGATACTCAGGATCTAGAAATTCATGAAGGAAATACTTGTATTAATAACCAGGAACATGAAACCATAGACATTCACAATTGGAGGACATATACAAGAAAAAAATACTCATAAAATGTGTTGGTACCTTTGAATATGGTCCCTTCACGCCCATCTTTCTTTTGCCACTGCTTAGGAACACGCTGTGATGGAGCATACTCAACGATGGTTTTAAACTGAGTACCTAAAAGAATTTGATGGGAGATTTGAAGTCAACAAATTTTCAACACACACACACACCCCAAAAAAAAAAAAAGCAGAAGGTGGTGAGTTTTTTTTTAAACTGACTGACTGACAGAGCTTACGAATGGATTCATGGGTACGGCATAAACAGAATTAGAATATTCCTAGCATCCTAACAATGTCTTTCATTCAAATATGAGTTTATGAATCATAATTACCCTTCTCATTGACAAACACATGCCCATCAAAGAACTCGGCGAACTCAATAACATCCTCTGGCCTTTTGAAATCAATATAAGCTCTGGAGTACAATAGACGCTTATGGCTGCATAACCATAAAACCATTTTTAGAGCACGTATACGCAAAAATGAACATCATTAGACGAATTGGATTAAGAATAATACTAAAACATCATAAGTTTGTCACTTGTGTCCATACATCATAATGCCACATTATGGAATGCACATGGAACGGGTAATTCCTACAAGTAATTGAAGTGAAACACAACTTCGAAATGTTATATAATCTTTTGCAAATGCATTATATTGGTGGGGGGGAGCAAACATGAAACCATGGTCTGGAACAACCCAAGAATAACGGGTGTCTCTTCCCAACACCAACAAAGAAAAAACAAAGTGCGAGAGAAAGAGATAAAGGTACAAAGTATATTATGATAACAAACAAAAATAAGCAATGTAAATGCACGCATTCAGCGCTCCATTTTGAATCGAATGACATGTGGCGAAAATAAGAAAGATAATACAGAGTTGCCAGAGACTAGTATCTACAATCTACAAATCAGCTAATGGCCCGGTCACACAATCTGCAACGTGAAGCACATACCTAAATAATGTTGAAATCTATATTCTTACTATGACCTTTTTTGGAAAGAATGCAAGATCAGTAACGTATAAATTATAGGTGCATGAATCAGAGGATTATCTGGGTCCTCTTTTACTGAAAGATATGTAGCCTTTATTGCAGACATGCGTACTCAAGACATTCAAACAGCTTATAACCCAGTCATCTGATATTTCAAGTAAACAACGTGCCATGTAACTTTCCTCATCAGGAATATACTAATACTTGCAATTTAATCAGCGTTACCTAATTGTTCCACATATCACAGCTGCATAGCTTTCCCCATCTGGCCTATAGTGGTCTATGGCATTAAAAGCAGAAACTATATTAATAACACTAAACTAGATCAGCCCTACAGCTAGAAAACTGCTGATACTATCATAAACAGAAGAAAATTTTGGGAGCAATTCTGAGAATCAATTAGCCCAACCCCTCTCACACACACACTGCCAACCCTGTGAAGTAAATACACACCACACCCTGTGCAGGCGCCTTTGATCACGCACTACATCACTTAATAACTGCAGAATATTCACCACTCTCAGATGCATTAAATGAATAGTAATACATCCATTTAAAAATGCTTGGCAACATTATAATCATCGACAAGTACATATATGCATTTTCACTATGTGTGTTTGTGCACCCATACACTCTCAAATTTGAGAGTTTCCGAAAACCAAAATTAGTAAATAAGCTAAAGTAGTAGATACATACATTTAAGCATTCATACAAGAACATGAGTATCTCCAAATTGACACAAGATATCATCTTTACAGTAAATTAAGCACACCCATGAGCCAAAATCCATCACCAAATCAAAAAACACTACATGGAAGTCAATTTAGTCTTCGAATTAAGTAAACAAGACGCACGAGAAAATGACGGAGACACAAACCAACCTGCTCTTGCCGGGACGGAAAGAGACCCAGTTGTAGCGCCCAGCGAACGCGCCGTCGATTTGCCCCATGAGTGCCTTCTGCGTGATCGCAGGTGGCAAGTGCCGCAACACCACCTTGGTGCGATCTAACAATCCCTTCATGCCTCGCTAGACTAAGAAGAAAAAGACCAACAAAAAAAACAATAAAACCCTAGAAAATAAATGGAAATTTCAATGCGAGCGCGTAGAAGTCGTTGAGGAACTGAAAATCACGGGAAGATTACATCTTCTTTCGAGGGTGGTTAGCAGCGATCAGAGTCAATCCGGAACCCTAAAATCGAATTGTCCCCAAATATCGCCATGCGTGCGTGAGAGAGAAAGAAATAAAGGAAAAAAGAGAGATTGTGTACGTATGTGACTCAAATATTTATACGGTTATGTGCTCTGTTTATTTTCTTGCACACGTGTATTTGTATAAATACATAGTATACGTATATGGGTTTATAATTGTTTTTTTTTTTTTGAGATAATATGATTTTATAAATTATTATACATAGTGTAAAAGTAAAATAGGAAAAATAATAATGTATATGCCATGTGTTAGTTGATGACCACAAACTTGAGAAAACGCGCAGATGTAGTAGATCACATCGCAAGTTTAATTCGACTATCAAGAATGGAGTTCATTAGTATTGAGTTCAACGCTAAAGTTTGTGCGCTATTGTTACTATCTTCGTTTTTTATAGTTGTTTAGGAATCGTGAAGGTAGTTTATAATTTTAATAAGATTGTGAAACCAGTTTACTAAAGAGTTCGAGTATTAATTTTAGGAGACGAATCTTGAAAGATGTTAAAGACTCATCACCGAACTTCTATTAGGGGCTAGGGTGAAATCATGAAATTTTAAATATGAATGCATTTAATGTTGGAACTTTTAGAAGCTAAAACGCTTCAAGAAACAATGCACGGCATATAAAATATGAAACAAATCATTCATACAATGTTCACATTTAACATAATAGGTATACAATGTCTTATTGTGTTGTAATGAGAGCTCGCGCTCCAAGGACGGTTACTCAATTGCAAGATAGAGTGTTTCATCAATTTTTGTCCAATGATTAAGGTCCACGAGCAAAAGAATAGTAACATTTGTCGAATCATTAGAAGATACGACAATTGAAAATTCAGTCAGACACTCACATATTGCAAATAGTTTGTTGAAAGTTGAGGATGAAAATTCTTGTTTTCGATAAAAATAATAATAATAATGTTTGGCCATAGAACGCGGAAGCTCGAAGTAGTATGAGTCATCCAACAGCAAGATTTCTATGATGATACGTAAAGAGATATGCGGCCAATATGTGACAAGTGAGAATAAAAGGTTTGAAGTAAAAGCTACTAAAATTGTGTTCAATTTCAACTCAAATGTTCACCATGAAACTCTCAAATTAACACTAAAATGTTGAAACTAGGTGTTTCAATGAGGCTTATAAATTAATAAAAGACTTATGTGACTACGTTTCATAGAAAATTTGGGTTGAATGTTAATAACATTTGAAATTGCATAGGTAAGAAAAACATGAAGTGATTAAATGACCAACA
Source organism: Pelargonium cotyledonis (assembly GCA_036897625.1). Lineage (NCBI taxonomy): Eukaryota > Viridiplantae > Streptophyta > Magnoliopsida > Geraniales > Geraniaceae > Pelargonium > Pelargonium cotyledonis. The sequence goes on along the minus strand of JAYMTA010002562.1, from coordinate 7,066 downwards.
TTCCATGGGCCAAATAGTAAGTTTATCACTTAGGTACCGTAGTGTCTCAAGTTCGAGTTACCGTAAGGGCCTGTTGGTATCCTAGTTTGGTATTAGTGGTAGATAGGGGTATCGGTGGGATATGGGTAGATTATCTTTGCATCTATTTCAAAATTGGACTTTACAACCCAAAATTAAAAAATAATAATAATAATAAATAAACTCTAAATGGGAGACAGTTGAGATTTAAAGTCTAATTACGAAAATCTATTTGTTTAGAAAAGGTAATGGTTACACTTGGAGAGTTGTTAGTTTTGAGAAAGAAAAAAAAGCTCTCATAGTTTATTACGAAAAATATTGATTGTCCCGTATAAATACCTTAATATATATTTTTTCAAAATTCATTTTTCGCAAACTCAATTGCGTCCAAATTGATATGTTTTATAGTTGTTGCAATTCGTTTTGTTGGGTATGCATGAAGAAGATTGTTTGGGAAAATTTTAGAAGCGTGTCTTTTGCTTGCGGTGTTACCATTTAGTTTTCTTGCTTTCCCTTGTTTACCAAAAAAATTATGAAAAATTAAATCATATCATTCACATAGTTATGTTTAAAGAGCTACAAATGCTCGAATTTTACAAGTGAGTGTTATGCTATAATATTAGGACGTATAGTTTTATTTTCCACAATATAAATTCTTAAAAGCTACGTACAAAACATTAGAATTGTAAAATAATAAAACAATATGATCATTCGAAAACTTAATTCAATTCAAATTGAATACGAGACATTTGTATAAATAAGATATGACAGAGTACACGAAAGTTGGGTAATTTAACACCCAACTGCAACCAATGTGGTGGCAATCAATGAACATTGTTTTTTTTTTTTTTTTTTAACTTTATTTTGGAATACACTGCATATACCAATCATTTCAAAGATGTATATATTGCCATAAAAAATGTAATGGTTTGTAAAACTAAAATTGATTGGTTATTTAACATTTAAGGTAAGAAAAAAAAAATTCTCTCGTGGTCTTTTCCCACCTTTCGCGCGTGCTTAGGGTTTCGAGAGTAGTTAGTGGCCGACGGCGGAAAGTAGCAGTTCTGGCGGTCTGTTGAGGGCGGAGTGATTAGGAGTTGCAGCGGACGACTGGGTTTTGAGTGTGGTTAGTGGACGGAGCGCAAAGTAGTAGTTCTGGCAGTCTGTTGATGATGGAGTGATCGGGATTTGCAGTGGACGACTGGTCTCGAGCGTAGGCAATTGCAGGTGGCGGAAAGCTGCAGGGTCTGGCAGTCAGTTGCTAGCGGAGTGGCTGGGATTTGCAGCGGTCGTCGGTGAGTCGAGTACCAGCACTTGTTCTCGAGTTTTGAGGGTCGAAGGGAGGGATGAGGGTTCTCTGTTGGAACACAAGGGGTCTACGTAATCCGAATACTGCTCGGGTATTGTGTGATCTGGTCCGAGCAAGGCAGCCGAAGATTGTTTTCATTTCAGAGACGAAGCACTCTCGAGAGCAGTTGGAGGGGCTTCGGAGGCGGCTCAATATGGTGGGGTGTTATGCAATTGATTGTAGAGGTCGTAGTGGGGTTTGGCAGTGTTCTGGAAGGATAGGGGAAAGGTTCATTTGTTGGGATCTTTGAACTTGCATATTGATGTAGTGGTGACGTCGGATGGAGTTGGAGAATGGAGATTTACGGGTTCTATGGCAACCCGGATCAAGTGAGGCGTGAGGAGAACTGGGAGCTATTGCGGCGACTGAGAGAGGTTGTGGATCTTCCATGGTTATGTGCAGGAGACTTCAATGATATATTATTTGCTTATGAAAAGCGGGGAGGGTCACCTCAGCCGGTTAGGCTCGTGGAAGGTTTCATGACTTGAACGTAGTGGGGGAGTTGTACATGTGGCGTAGGGGTCAAAATGAGGCTGCTCAGCTGGAGGAACGACTGGACAGGGGGTTTGGTAACTCTGAGTGGTTTGAGAAATTTGATGCATGGAGGGTGTTTAGCCTCCCATTTTCTCCGTCGGATCATCGCCCATTTTCATAGCAAAATCGGATATGGATGGTTGCAAGGTGCGAAGGTTTCGTTACGAGAATGCATGGGGGAATGAGGGGGAATGTGCTTGGGTTGTGAGGGGAGGTTGGAGGAATTGAGTGTTTGAGAATATTATGGATCATATACAAAGCTGTGGGGCATCACTCCAACAGTGGAGAAGGTCTCAGGTTTGCCCGGATGTGGAGGTTATGAGGGCTAGGGCTCTTTTAGAGGAGACGGAGAGGTTGGGGAGGGATAACTCGGTTGCCCAGTCTAGTTATCTACAGAAATTATATTCTCAGGAGACCTATTAGAGTCAAAGAGCTAAGGTTAACTGGCTAAAGAACGGTGACTTGAATACGAGATTCTTTCATGTTGCTGCATCGTGCCGTCGAAGACAGAATCAGATTATTCAATTGAAAGATGAGAATGAAGTGTGGGTAAGAGATAAGGGGGCTCTGGAAAGATTGATTCAGGATCACTTTATACAAATAACTCGGGCTGGAGTGGTAGAGGAATGGAACATTTTGGAGTTGATTGAGCCGATTATGACTCAGGCCCATAATGACGTGATTACCAGGGGCTTTAAGGAGGCGGAGGTGACACAAACGCTAATGGAAATGAACCCAAAGAAGGCTCCGGGATTGGATGGACTCACCCCAGGATTTTATCAACAAAATTGGGAGGTAGTGAAGCACGAGGTGGTGGCGGCTTGTCTTGAGTGCCTGAACTCTTGTGCTTTTTCGATTGGTATGAACGATGCAAGCTTAGTTTTGATCCCAAAGAAAGTGACTCCAGAGAAGGTGGGAGATTTCTGTTCTATAGCATTATGTAACATGATATACAAAATGATTTCTAAGGTGTTAGCCAATCGGCTTAAGTTGGTGGTGGGGGATACTGTGTTTGAGGAACAGAATGTTTTTATTCTGGGCAGACTAATTATGGATAACGTGTGTGTGGCTAATGAGACGATACACTGGATAGGGAGGCACGAAGTTGGCAAACATAGGTGGATGGCAGTTAAGCTGGATATGGTGAAGGCTTACGATCGAGTTGAATGGTCATATTTGCGTGAGGTAATGTTAAAAATGGGGTTTGCTAATTCTTTTATAAACTTGATTATGCTATGTGTATCTTCCTCGCATTTTCGAGTGGATGTTAATGGGACATTGTTGAAAGGTTTCGTTTCTGAGCGTGGTTTATGCCAAGGGGATCCCCTCTCACCTTTCCTATTTGTGCTTTGCGATGAAGGATTGTCGAGGCTAATAAAGAGAAAAGAGAGGTATGGAGTGTGGAAGGGTGTTCGGGTGGCAGTTGGGTGTCCTCGAGTGTCACACTTATTTTTCGCGGATGATTCGATTTTGTTTTGTCAGGCTACGGGTGAGGCGGCTTTGCATGTAAAGAATTGCTTGGCAACTTATGAGCAAGCATCAGGCCAGAAGGTCAATTATGATAAATCTTCAGTATTTTTTAATCCATCCACGAAGAAGAAGATTAGAAACACGATAATTACTCAACTAAGTGTAGAGGAGCCGGACGGGTTTGGATCTTATTTGGGGGTACCAATCGGGGTGGCGAGGAGGAAGTATGGGGTTTTTAATGAGGTCCTAGACAATGCCTGTAACCGAATTGGATGGTGGGGGCAACGTATGCTCTCGGGAGCGGGCAAGGAGGTTTTATTGAAGTTCGTGGCACAAGCTTTACCCATATATCTTATGAGTGTGTATTTATTGCCAAAAGGTATATCGAATTCTTCGGAGAGGCTTTAGAATGCGTATTGGTGGGGGTCAAAGGACCAAGGTAGGAGATCTCTCCACTGGAAGAGTTGGGATAGGTTGAACCGGAGTAAGTTTGAAGGTGGCTTGGGGTTTCAAAGCGTTCTGGAGTTTAATATTGCTTTGTTCGGTAAACAAGGTTGGCGTTTACTTACGGCTTCTAATTCGTTGTTTGCAAGAGTCATGAGGGGGCGGTATTACCCGTCAAGCAATTTTTTAGAGGCAAAGCTAGGGGTGAACCCGATTCATATATGGAGGTTTTTCATGGAAGCTTAAGGTATTATACGTTCTAGTACTCATTTTCGGATCGGGCATGGTAGTTATGTGCATATTTATAAGGACAATTGGTCCTGGTTGGTGGGAGGGATGACTAGGCTGAGAATTAGAGTTGAGGGGGTGATATTGGATGGTGGTGGGGCCGAGGCTCCAAGCAGGGTGGCGGACCTTCTGTTGGATGGTGGTCGTTCATAGGATGAAGTGCTGTTGACTCGACTTTTTGGGGAGAAAGTATGTTCGGCTATTCGTTGCATACCACTTAGCTATGGAGAAGTGGAGGACTCTATATATTGGGAGGTGGAAACTAATGGGATGTACTCGATTCGTAGTGCGTATAAGGAGTTGCGCCCAGAAGTGGTTGATGAAGATTGTCGGGCGGTGTGGAAGGGGGTATGGGAAGCTCAAGTTCAACCCAAGGTCAAGATTTTTTGGTGGCGGGTTCTTTCCAATTGTTTGCTGGTTAATGCCCGTCTTATGAAGATGGGGCGGGTGTGGATTAGGTTTGTTCGATTTGTAACAATGATGATGAGACGATTGAGCATGCTCTCATGGTTTGCGCGGATTCGAGCCAATTGTGGAGGAGGGTGGGATCGAGTCTAGGAACACGATGTCAGTTTGGGAGTGGTTCAAAACTCTAAAATCCCAGGTATCTCCTTCTAAATTTGTTATGTCCATGTATATTGGATGAGGTTTATGGCATAGGCGGAACATGGTGGTTTGAGAAAATCAATGCATGAATATGGCGAAGGTGTAGAAGATGATTGAGTGTACTTGGAAGGGTTGGGAAGAAGCTAACATGGCAGACCCGAGTGTGAGATCGGTTCGTCAAAGGAGAGGGTTGGTGAGTCGGGGTTCGGTGTCTGGAGACAGAAGACCGGGTCAAGTGATAATTAGGACAGATGGGGTAGTGTTTGAAGGTGTCGGGTATGGTGGTGGGTGGTGGGCGGAGGGGTCAGACGAGATTAGAAAGGGAGAAGGTTGTCGGCGTTGAAGCGGGTCGCCGGAATCGGTGAGGTTGGTGGAAAGTATGGCTATTAGGGAGGCTTTGAGTTGGGCGTCAGGGCAAGGATGGCGTTCGGTGATGATTTGTAGTGATGCCCAGAGTGTTGTTTCGGATCTCGTGTTAGGATTTGAATTACCGAATATTTATGGTCTGATTTTGGCGGACTGTAGATCGATTGCTTTATCTTTTGAGAGTGTTACGTACTCTTTTGTTAATAGGTCAGCGAATGGTTTGGCTCATTCCTTAGCTAGGGCTTCCCGTTCTGTGTTTGACTTGTACACATGGAATACCCCAGAGTTACCTGTTGGGGTATTACGTGCTTAATTTTCGTAATATTATGAGTAGCTGTTCCCACAAAGAAAAAAAATTGATTGGTTATTTAGTTGAAGGCATTGTCATATACATTTAAAAGAACTATGAAATTCTTACCCCAAAAATAACTATGAAATAAAGTATAATTTATACTTATGCAATTTTACAAATTGTGAGAGTTTTAAATTTTTTAAGAATCTAAAATTATATTTTGATTTAAATACTCAATTAAACATATTTTATTCAAATAAATAAATTGTATAAAAATCGGGGGTAAATATAAAGTGACATTCGTATAATATAGTTTTTAACTTAATTAAAATAGTTAGAACTCTTCCTTAAAAAAAAAAAGTTAGAACTCACATTTCCATGATCTAAATAAATCCAAACTCTAAGGAATTGAAATTAACATATTAGATGTGTTATTTTAATTTCTTAAAATTTAAAATTATTTGAATCATTTGAGAAAAAAAGTATTCTTTTAATCATGATATGTCGTTTTAAAATAACTAAACGAATGCAATAATTTTAATTTAAAAATACAAAATATATCTCATTTTTTGTTATATTTTAATTAAATTTCGGTATAAAAAAATGTCACTTAAGAATAACAAAATACATTGAAGATAAGCAATAATAATTAAAAAGTCATGCAAATATCTAAATCTTTATTTGGAATAAGCATTTTTATGGTTTGCTGTTTGGGGGAGTTTTTGGAATTTATGCTAATAATTGTTTTGTATGAGGTGAGTGAGTCAATACACAAAATAACATATTTGGTTTAGAATTATCTACAATCAAGTAGATATTTTGCATCATAATTTCATTAGAACAACTAATATTGAATAAAATATCTTAATTTAGTGACTTGCAGTCCCTAACAACAACAACAACAAAGAATAAAAATATTCTTTTTGACTTGAAACCCCTACATACTCCATATTGTGAATGTCAATAAGAAAACTCGAATCTGAGACCTCAAAAGATATCTAAAAGGACCCAAACGCATAAATTATTGGGAGATATTCATTCTTAAAACATACAGTTCAAAACAAAAATGGTATAATACTCAATTGATGCATATTTAAAATTGCTCAAAGTCAACAATCTCCCTTGCATATTTATATTTCAATAAAGATAAAGCTTTTATGTCAAAAATTGTATTAAAATTTTGATTCATGATTTTTTTTTACATGAAATAGAGATTTTTTGTTTCATAATTCTAAAATCCATTACAACAAAGATTTCTACGGTTTAAAAAAGAGATATTTTGAGCGGTCTATATGTTTCTTAGCATACTAGGGTTTTGAGTTTCTCAGATCTTTTAGGGTTTGGAGTTCTCTTGGGCGGCGGCGAGTATAGCAATGGGAACGGTGGCGAGTGCACCAGCGGAACGGAGGCGAGGGAAGTAGTGGAACGGCGGCGAGTGTATAAGAGGAGCGGAGGCAGTAGAAGCAGACAGAGAGGACGTCGGAGCGGGGTCGAGGGATCAGAGACGAGCGGTAACGGAGGCGTGGGGAGAAAATCGAGGTAAGAGTTTCATTTCTAACGAATTTTGGGAGGAGGATTCACTGGAAAATGACTCATAACTTGGGGAACTGATTGAATATGCTCTCGTTGGCGGAGGAGGAACACGGGCTGTCGAGACGGAACAAGGCGGGCCAAAAAAAGGGGGCCCGCCCGGCGGAAAC
>JAYMTA010002561.1:0-16230 GCA_036897625.1 Pelargonium cotyledonis | reverse complement strand
TATATAGAAATGATTCAGGCAGAGAGAAAGAGGTGTCGTTTTGTGTTGTAGTGTAGAAGACGATGACGATGACAGTGAAGAAAATTTGTAGATCATGCGAGAGACTTTTTTTTATAAATAAAATAAAATTTTGACGAATCAGAATTGAACACGTGGCAGGTTACGCGTAATAAGATTATTTTTTATATCAACGTTAAAAGCTAGAATCTTTCGGGATCTGAAGTCAGATTCTGACGTGGATTTTACTTACGTGTCAAACACTTTCTCTTTGATTTTGGAAAGATGGGACGGGTGGCTTATTTTGATTGGTGGTTTAGTCGGTGTGGCACATGTCAGTAATTTTAATTTCTTCATGTCTTAAAAATATAAAAACTAGGCAATAAAAAAAATTAGGGCCTAAAATGATCGGTTTCTATAAGACATAATACATGAGTTGGACACAAAAAAGACCCAATTATCGAACTTTGGAAACCACTTTGATGGATTCTATACCTAAAGAAGCACTTGAAACAAAATAATTGTCTTACACAATCTACTTGTGTATGTATATGTTTCAAAACTTGCAGGTCAAGTTATTTACAATCATACACAAAACCACTTCACTAATTAAACTTAAACTACCATGTCAAAACTACAAGGCACAAACAGCTCAAGTACAAAAACAACCCACCAACAAGAAGCACCAACAATTCAAGAGACATAAGAGCAACACAAATTTCAAGATGGTGCACCAAGATACGAGGCGAGGCGCAATATGTCGCTGAAGATTCCGCCGGCTGTGACTTGAGCCCCGGCTCCCGGTCCTCGGACTATCAGAGGCTGCTCCTTGTACCTTGTTGTCGTGAAAGCGATGATGTTATCGGACCCTGATAGCTGCGCAAATGGGTGTCCTTTCTTGTACCTTCGCAACTCGACCACCCCTTTCTGGTTTGTCACATCTACCACCCCGACATATCTCAGGACCTTCAAATACAGATCTCGACCTCATTAGGGAACAGTAATAACAATAGTAACGACAATGAATTCCAAATAGCATAATACCGTATCATGCAAGTGAGTATTGATTATCCTGAACCTATAGGGCGGAATTTAACTACAGTCTTCCTTGGATCTTTCTTTCTAATGTTACCTCCAATCATGCGTATTGCGTCTTCTATTTTTACCTATTTCCATTCCCGCGTAAGCGGTATGAGTTATGACTACCTCTACCTATCCCTTTCAGCTTCTTCGAATAAAATTGTCAACATTTCTTTATGGGTTCTCTATGGTCAAACCACCTTAGGCAATATAGCAAACTAGAATCTCGCTAGCTTGATATTGACAGCAACATATGTAATATTACGGGTGACAATTTGTGATTACAAGTTGCTGAAAGTTAAATATTCTGTTAAATGAGTCAACCTGAAAATGACCCGATTATTAAATGGGTCAAGTTACACGACACGACAAGCTTAACACGTTTAAATAAATGGGTTCGGATTGATCTAACATAACCCAACATATTTGATTACCTGAGTCATTATTGACACAACATGTTTAGAAAACTATCATTTTATCCTCAAAATGGGTTAGACATGTCATGCAGGTTTGACACAAACACGACATGACAAACTAAACGGGTTGAGTTAGTCGACATGAACCAGCTGAAACTCGTGTCGTGTTCGTAACGAGTCACACGTTATGAATCAAATTGCTAGTCCCATTTAATATACTTACTTCCCCAGAATTCTCGGCATCCTGTTGTTTCTTAGTCATATCCTGGTCAAACAGCGGCAACTGCTGCATAAATTCCTCAGCCGATGCACTAGCCTGCAGCAAATAACCAGAACGTCCATCAGATATCAACTTATTTAAGAGATTGAAGTGCGGTGTTTAGAAAGAAAAAAAATACTCACTCTTAATGGTTCTGGGACAAGGCTTTGGACGGGTATATCGGAAAGTTCCAACTTCAGACTTGATTCTCTAGCAAGAATAATCACCTGCAACATGTAAACTCCCTTATAAGCCCCATTATACCCGAGGGACTAAACTGTGGTCAATTTTATGAGTGCACATGTCATATGGGGACGTTTATTATAACGGAAAAAGGTCAAAAAGTTTAGTCAACATGCTCCTGGGGACTTGAAAAATATTAGAGTTCCAGTATTAACATTCCAGCTGAACTCTGAAATCAGAACTTGTCGAGTAATGATGATAAAATGGCATTTAACTGACACAGAATTTTATGATGTTCAACTTCCAGATAAGAAAATGAAATACAAAATTAATGACATGGTACCTTTCTAGCAACATCAGTTCCAGATAGATCATCTCTCGGATCTGGCTCAGTGTAACCTGCCTGTTTTGCTTCAGCAACCACCTCACTGAATGCTCGTTGACCTTTGAAATTGTTGAAAATGTAACTCAAGGTGCCACTGGTAACAACAGAACAATTGTGTTAAAAGATATATATAGATGCCGGAAAAAATGCATGAATCAGCAGTTAAGAAATGTGATTGCGTGTTCCAACAAAGATAAAGATGTGAAGATGTTTGAGCCCAAAAACATAGAGCAGCAAAGGAAGTTATTAACAGAAAGCACCTGAAGATGCCTTCAATCCGCAATATTTTATCCCCTGTTTCAAGGAGACCCCGTAAAGTGCTAATAATTGGGAGACCAGCTCCAACAGTAGCTTCATAAAAGTAATGTGTATATGATTGTCGTTGAAGTGCTCTCAACTTCAGATACTGGGAACATAGGTTAAATTTGTTGTCAGAACCAACTCACTATAATTATTTAGCGAGAAAAAAAAAGGAACTTAATCTTTCCATCTAATAGCGATCAAGTTAAAAAAGGTGTGTGTGTGTTCGCATAGCAGCTTTTGGTAGGTCTTTAAGCAATGTATTCCTAGTCCGCCTAAGCACAACCGCAATACATATTTTGTGCATTATGAAGAAAAAGGTCGGTGTCAATTTTTTTCAACTAATTATTATACAATAAAAGATGCCCAAGCATGGAATATTGAGTTTAAAGCGCAATAGTGGAAGAAGGTTTTACCTGATCTAGAGGTCCTGAATTGGCTTTCTTATTGGGGGTGATTACATGAATTCCTTTCCGCAACCAATCATAGTAATGGCTGGCAACAACAGAATCCGCGGTGCAATCTACTAAAACAGTATTCGGAATAAGATGATTTCCATGCACATGGTTAACAAGTTTTTCCAAATCAGCAACTTCTCCTTTCTCCTTCTGAAGTTCTTCCCATTTTGACAAGTCAATACCCCTAAAACAAGAGACAACAAAAATTTATGAGTCTTTATCGTAGGAAGAAAATTACCGCAGACTTCTTAAAGGAGCAAATATGAACAAGCTAGGATATAAACCAACAAGTTCCATCATTACTGAGACACAAGCAATAACAACATTCAGTAATAGTAAAAACTAAAAAGTACAAACATCTCACTAAAGATAACATTTACTATGAAAATCCTCAGTTGGGCGTGACGCACTCACGCGCACACCCACACAGTGCACTATCATTTTGTCAAGGTACATTGATTAATCTATTGAAAAAATCTTCCTCAAATCTAATTGTCAAAATTAGTTGAAAGCCGGAGAGACTAAAGATGGGTTTTTTCACGAGAACAACCTCTGACATAACATGAAGCCATCAATCCCAATAGCTTGCTTACAAAATTCATATGCTTATAAAAATCCCCTTCTACATGAGGGCAAAACCAATTGAATTGAATTGAAGGGGGGCATCCATAAAAAGAACAGTTGAAATATTTTCAGCTTACATGTCACTCAAAAGCATTGTCTTGGAGCCAGTGATTCCCATAACACGCAAATCAATATTGAAATCTTCCTTTAGGGTTGCTGCCTGCAAAAGAGAGTTTATTATATTTTAGATTTCTGCTTATAATTTTAAGCATACAACCTTCCAGCCAAAGCTAAAAAGAAAAATCATATAACCATGCCAATGCAGATCCAAAAGCTTCTAAAGTTGTACCATTAAGATAAGCAAAGCCAAAATATTCCATCTCCCAGTTGTTTTCTAATGTTGGTCGTACAAATTATTTACTAATTAGGTCATTAATCAAAAATAGAAGTTCAATAATGGTAGGAGAGAAAAACATAGAACGGGAAAACTAAAGAGGACCTGATCCCTCAGCTGCTCAAGTAATGTAGCACCAATTAATCCAGGTCCAACAATGCCCATTGCTATTGTGGTTCTTGAAAGATAAAATCTTGAGTGCACAGCTCTTAGGGCCCTTATTGAATCTTCTCGCTTGACTACAACTGTAATATTGTACTCAGAGCAACCTTGAGCTATAGCACGGACATTAATATTAGCCTGCGTAAAATGGTGGAATACTATTTTCACAGAAATATTGAGAAATTAAAACATTGAGCTGAAATGTGAAAGAGACCCCAGATCACTGTACACAGGTATTGTTCCAAAGAGAAAATAGCTATCTACGAACAATATCTGAAATATAAATTCAAATAAAGAAACCTATTATTCTGATTCAAACAAAAATACGTCACTAACCTTTGCTAGAGCGCTAAAAAGTGTTGCGCTAACTCCTGGAGTACTGGCCATCTTTTGCCCAACTGCTGCCAATATGCTACAGTTTGGAATGACTGCAACCTGAGAAGAGTTCAAGTTAATAAACTAAGTGACATCATAAAATGACACAGGAAAATGGTTAAAACACTGGTTACAAATCTCAGCCTACAAATATTGACAAGCTTCCAAGTGACAGACTCTACACTACCGATGAATCTACATTAACAGTATATGCCACCACAGTTATTAATCCGTGTTTCAAATTCTAAGATGTTTGAAAATATTGTTCAATCCAAGTAAATGAATAAAAGTTTCATTTTTTCCAAATTATCCTTGTGTCATCCAACAACCAATTTAAAATTTTAAGTGCTAATTACGCTGCATACTTTTTGTAATTGTTCCCTTAAAAAGGAAAGCAAACGAGTAACAGAATTGCATTCATAAAGAGTCAACGAGCTTAAGTATCAAGTTGCCTGATTCGAAAGTTGAATCAAAATCATATTCAAGCACCTGAGATAGACGCCCAGCATCCAAAGCTTGACGAAATCTGGACTGTAATGCCTCTGCAACAGCTTTTACTTCCTTCTCAGGCACAGCAAAGCACACGGAATGCTCACTACTAGCCTAAAATAAATCCAATCACAGCATCATTTTATCGGTACAAATTCAAAAGGTAACTAATGTTAGAAGGAGGGATAGTGTACCTGAGATATCATGATTACATTAGCACCCACATCTTTCACAGCACCAAATATAGAACTAGCTGTACCTGGAACACCAGCCATTCCGGATCTGGAAAGGAAAGATGAAAAGTTCAGAAGAATACTAAAAGGGTGGAAATTGTAAATTTAAACCATTCGTAATCACACAGAGAATGTGCAGTAGAAAACTGCAACTCTCAGCTTACCCTTCAACATTGACAAGAGCCACGTTGTCTATTGTTGCAAAGCCTTTAACAAAAGAGCCCACACTTAAGCTTTCTTCATTTTCATTAGCAGAAGGGCGGCAAATCTTTGTTCCAGGCGCAGAAAGATTGAAAACATTCCGTATTACAATTGGAATATCATATCGCATTACTGGGATGATGGTCCGTGGATGTAAGACATTTGCCCCAAAATATGACTGCATATGCATTTATTCTGCCGTATTAAAATGTGAATCATGCTAGTTTAAGAAATTTTACAAGCATAAAATCAAGCTCACCATTTCCCAGGCCTCTTGGTAAGACAAGGTCTTCAAAATCACTGACTCGCTAACTGCAGAGAAAGAGTTAATAGGCACAGAATCAAACCCCAAACAAAATTTTCATAGCGAAGTTAAAAAATGCATGGTCCAAATGTCTATTATATGCGAAACCAATAGAAGAGGGAGCCCCTTACATACAGTAACTATAACAAGCAGATTCTCAAACAGGACTTGCATGATCGACATAGTTAATTGTGCGACTTTAAGTTGTATGAGTCCACAAGTAATGAGCAATACAAACCTTTTCTGGGGTCTGCACTATACACACCATCAACATCCGTCCAAATTGTGACTTGACGAGCCCTGAATAAAGCACCCATGATTGCTGCAGAGAAGTCACTTCCATCTCTCTTCAAAGTTGTAGGGGTATTTTGAGGTGTACTAGCAATAAAACCAGTTGCAATTATGGTCTTTGCAGAATTCTGGGAGTACCACTTTTCAAGTCTTTGTTCAGATGCCATGAAATCTGGATCAACTTGATTAGAGCCTGAAGGATTAACAATAAGGACTTCCCTTGTGTCCATCCAGGTGCAATCCACTCCATTCTAGAAAAGAGGTAGGACAGGCATAACAACTTAAGATCATATCAACTGGGAATCCCGTCAATAGATACTTTTCAAATTAATGAACTAGCAACCACCAAACCTTTCTAACAACAGATGACAGCAGTTGAGCAGACCACAGCTCTCCATGTCCTACAACAAAATCCGTAAAAGATTCCGAAGCATGACCAGCTGCAACAAAAGCAAACAATTTCACAATTTGATATGAATGAGTAATAAAAAAACAGCAACATAGCAGTTTTTGTCAAAATCGTGTATTACGTTTGCCACCCAATACGTTCAATACAAAAACTAATATAAACAATACTGATATGATGGGAAAATGTGAATAAAGCTCAAGTAAGCAATGGCTGATAGAATGTAAAGTTTGAAGTCATTCATTAAAATCCATGTGTATCACACGTACTTACTTAACAAAGGAATGAATGTGAATCAATGCATTAAAAGATAGAGGGAAAGAATTATATGCTACCTATATATATTGCACGAAGCATTGCTTTAAGGTTACTGATATCATCATGCAGCCGTGTCAAGAAAGTAGCAAGCATATCCCCATCAAGTAGATCAAGTGCTGTTAATTTATGTTTTTCCAGAACAACATCCAATGCAGATACATAGGATTCATCTCGTGATTGTGCCTTATTGATGAGGTCATACATCATATCTGTCACCTTTGACATTGCAGAGACAACCACCAGCTTCCTCTCTGTGTCGTCTTTAACAATTATATCTGCCACATTTTTTATTCTTTCCGAGCTTCCCACGCAAGTCCCACCAAATTTATGAACAGACCACATGTCACCTTTGGGAAGCTGAACCTTTTCTGTGATTGTCTCCAATGCAACATCTACAAGTAAAAGAAAAGAAAGTAATGAATAGAGATGTCACAATCAGTCTCCCATAATGGCCACAATATCATATGAAATAAACACTTACCTGTAACTGACGCGAAGATGTGGAGACTTGATGACTCTCTTCTTCCTCGGCCAGAAACAAAACGCACTCTGAAAAATCAATAAGAAACCCTCTTTATATCTTTGGTAATAAAATAAAATAAAAAAACGAGCTTAAAGAAAGTTTTTGATAGCAGCCCCTCAGTAATGGATATACCTAAAACAGGGCAAAGAGTTACATTCAGGGAAAAACAGTAAACACCGGTTATCCTTGTGCAATCAAGAAAATGAGAGCCAATTTTATGTATAATGAGCAAAGTGGTGCTCGTCTAAGGAATTATTAATATTACCATATTAAAGGGTTCAGTAACCGATATAAGCTATCATAAGGTTTTGTATCGCAGTGTATACATAGGCGTTGTCATTTGCCATGACCAAATGACCGTCAAATTTAACATTCTTAAAAAAATTAGAAATTCCTACAGAATTATCAAACTGACCTTTTCCCTTGACCATCCAACATATTGATACCAACATGTATTCTGATATAGTAAGTCTACAAATCTTATCAATTTCCCATAACCCTTTTACAACTATGAATCACATAACAGAAATATTACCTGGAAATATGATGAGAACGATGAAGATGATTAAAAGGAAGGCATTGAGAGTTACAGATAGTTGTGTTGAGCTTGGCACAGCGCGATAACGCATTTGATGATAGAATTTGGGAAACTTGGGACACTGAAGAAGAGAGCGCCATGGTCCGGGCCTCTGTGCTGCACAGGAAAATAATTCATCACACTTCTTTTTGTGCATGCAATCTATGTGACAATACAATCATCACTAGAGATCATGGTTGTTCTTCAATGTTTCCAATAAAAATAAAAAATAAAAACTGCAAAAACCATGATTTACAGTCTCATCACAGTCTATTTCAGTGACCATAGCTTAACTACATCCATAGACCTCATCTTTGTGAGCAAAAAATAGCAATTTTAACACTTTGCTTTCACTAAAAGATCAAAACTTTTTCAAAAACTCTCAATTGCTGATTATTCACTCGATTCCAATACTGATAACAGCATATTATAATACATACTGAAGTTAATATTACAAAAATGATCAGATTTTGGGCCATTTCTAGAGCAAAAAAAAACGCATGAATCTTAGTATTTTTCATTACTGAGTGATCAAAAACTGTGCACAAAATGATACATGCAAAGAAAAAGCATGAATTTGATCGGAAGTACCTGACAGTTGCTAATGATTGTGAAAAAGAAGCGTTACTTTCCGGCGAACCAGATCGCCGGCGACCGAAAATGAGGAGGTGCCAGTAAAGTAGTAGGGTTTAGTGTTGGTTTCGTTATTTTATTCCGTTTTCTTTAACTGTATTTATTAGGACAGAGACAAAGAGACCAACAACATGGAGACCAATATGAGCTTTTTATTCAAAAGCCCAAGTTATTTTGGGCCAGAGGCCCACGATACTGTATAAGAACTGGCCATTATTGGACTGGACCGGACCGAATGGATCGGTTTCAATTTAAATTTAAATAAAAATTATTCTAACTCCCCAATATAATTGCGCACTTTCAAAAAAAATAGAATTATATAAATTACTAATAATATTAATAATACAGAGATTGAGGATTCTAAACCAATAATTATTTGATTTAAGCTAAGCCACCAT
Organism: Pelargonium cotyledonis; assembly: GCA_036897625.1. Classification (NCBI taxonomy): domain Eukaryota; kingdom Viridiplantae; phylum Streptophyta; class Magnoliopsida; order Geraniales; family Geraniaceae; genus Pelargonium; species Pelargonium cotyledonis. The sequence goes on along the minus strand of JAYMTA010002561.1, from coordinate 7,284 downwards.
TGAGAGACTAATGAAATTATGACACCTCATTTAAAATGTTTGGATCCAGTGGATCGCTCCGCTCCCACAAATTCACTTAGGTGGGTAACCGGGTATTTTAATGAGGTGTCACTTCTCACTGGTTTGGCTTAGCCTAAGCCAAAAAATTTGTGGCTTAGATTTCTTATTTTTCTATAATACATTAATTTTTTTTTATTAAGTTATAACTATAAAGATATTATTGATTGTTCGTAATAAATAACTTTTTAAAAAAGTCATTTTAAAATAATCAAAAATCAAAATCATACCACGTTGAATTAAAGTTTATACTATGGACTAGATGAAAGACCACATTGAATTCATACTATCGAATTTGATTGGGTCTAGATTTTCACTCCATACCAAAATCATGCCCAATTTACGGGTTTTCAAGAAATTATTTTATCCAACTTGTGTAACTTACGCACAAAGGGAGCGACATTGAAAATTGAGTTTGTTATTTTTGCAACATTTTATTTTTTTATTGGAAATAAGACAAGTACGTAGAAGTGGTTGAAAAAGTAAGAATAAAAACTCAAATTTCAAGATCTCTTATTATATGTAAAACGTCCACTTGATATAAAGTTACCTTGCAATTCAGGTCGCATACACCTAAAAGGGTTGGAAAAAAAAATGTATTTTTTTTATCATGCAACTTTTTTGTCAATTCTAATGTCTTGCCACTTATTGAATTAAAGCAAAGTTGATATTAAAGTCGTCAAATACGAACGTGCGAGTGAAAAATCTATATATAAAAGATCATCATTGCGCAAATATGTAGTTATCGATAATATCCGTATAGAAGATCAAATAATATCCTCTGAATTTGTCACCATTAAACACATGTGAATGAGAATATAAAAAAACATGTACACCACCAAATTTATTCCTTAAATTTCTCAAAATATAATTCAAAAGACACTCATTTGAGAGTGGTTGAGTATTAAATACTACAAATAAATAAACACAAACAATAGAAAAGAGAGAAGATCATTCTCATTTTCAGGTTCTTATTCACTTCAAAATAATTCAAACCCTAACTTTACTTTTTCAACAAGTCACAAGGGCACATCCACCCCCAAGATATTCAAACCTCATATGAGTCTCTTTTCTCCAACGGTTAAAAATATAGCTAGAAGAGCCAATTTGGCTCACAAGAAAAGCTGGCTATGAAGCAAGCAAGTACAAAGACTTCAAATCCTATCAATTGCATTCCAATAGAGATATCATCATTCCTTGAGTCTATACTTTTCCAGAATTTTCTCTTACATTCTTTACATTAATGGTTCCTCCTTTGTGTGGGCAATGAAATTACAAATCATGCTCATTCGCTAGGCTACTACGCCGGCATATTGGTGTAAAGAAGGGTAAAGAATAGTTCGACTTCCGGTACATTCCTGATGATATGGATGAATCTGTTGTCGCTTGGTTCTTGGAGCAACGACGGACCCATTTGAGCTACTCGTGGCAAAACTTTTGCCAGCGGTATACCGGATGCTAAAACACTTCCTCCTGATTGAGTTTGCATGTCCTCCACCAGAGCGTCCACTATGGCTTTCAGTGATATCTCGACAACATTGCCAAACTCGGCACTGCAAAAAAAGGTAGCAATCTATGTTTAGCTCACAATTGCCAAAAGAAAAACCCAACTGTTGCAGAGTGTTTCAGCTTTCAAGGTATGACAATATGGTTTGCTTCACTTTGAAAGTTTTCAAAGGATTAGGGTAAAAAGAAGGGAGGGCAAGTGCACGAGGCTCCCACCATTATGTCAGTTAGAGATGGCAAATGGGCAAACGGGCCAAAAAAAATGCAAATATGCTGATTGGACCACTTTTTGTCGGCCTGTGCCAGTGATGGCCCGAGGGCCGTGACTCATTTTACAATAGGCCAAAGGTTGGATAACGGACCAAGCCCTCTCAGGCTAGGGCTGGGCTAAAGTACACCCACATATTTATCAGGGCAACTTTTGCCAATCTGGGCCCAATATTATCGTGCCGGATCAGTGATGGCCAGCAGAACATTGGCCCATGTTCCAGCTCTACTGGGATGGGTCAGTAATGTACACAGCCTAGAGAAGCTGTTTTACTTACTTGGAACCCTTGATGTCAAGGTCAATGATGCCCGCGACTCATTTTGCTTACCATTGAGCCAACACTCACCCAGTCACCCTCAAAAGGGTTCGGGTAAGAAAATCAAATCTCAAATTTAAGATTAACCGAGTTCAAGAAGATGACTTGTGAAACCAACAGAGAACTGAAACTAGGAGCACAGATTTTTTCAATGGAAACTACTTCGCATCTTTTCCTTAGTTATTTCGCCCCGTAAAAATAAAATACAATAAAGGACAGCCCAATGCATGAAACTCCCACCACTGTGGTGGGTTATGGAAAGATACATTTATGGATGTGGCCTCACCCCTGCTTTTGCAAAGAGGCTGTTTCACTAAAAACCTGAACCTGTGACTTTAAATAATAGGACTGCACGGTCTAATGGAATGGAGTTATGCAACTGTTACATATTAGGTAAATTTTACAGTACTTGGAAATAGTTATGTCTAACATACCTTGCTAAGACAGCTCGTGTCTCGACCATAAGTTGGTCGAATTTGGTAAGTTCAGAAAGAACGGCATTGCCACTGGAAGATGGTGTTGCTAATCCAAGTGATTTAGGATCTTCTTGCATCAAATAGTTCACCCAGTGATGAGGACTTCCAGTACTCATGAACGTGTTGAGTATCTGCATCATGGTTTCGTGAATCACAGCAGTGCTGAAGTTATCCCCTAACTTCTTTCTGCACACAGAGAAATAACATCAGAGAGTTAATCCGAGAAATACTTAAGAGTTGAGTATCTGATCTCTCCTTCTTGGAATTGAATCTTTTATTAGTAAATATATAATTACTATTGTCAATCAAACTAAAAAAAACTATCATGGTAACAAAAAAAAGGTTAGATCTATTACATAAACATAATAATTTATAAGCTTCGTACCAAGACCTTACCCCTTGAGAACTTCTGTTACAGCTAATTGCATGTTAGAAATCAAGGAAACCATGCCATAGCTAGAGAGGAAATCTGAACTGGCCAAAAACTTTTGCTGGTCGTCCCTATCAATTAGATCGGCTTCCTCCTATATGGAGGAATGTAAATTGATCACAATGACATTTTATGTGACAGAAATAACAAAATGGGTCGGTGGTAAGAAACCTACAATACTAGAATTAGAAAGAAAAATATTAGGAACTTAAAAAAATTAGCCAAGTAGAAATGCTTAGAGGGAATCAAAGCGTTTCACATTTACCACGTGAAACCTAGGTGTTGGAGTACATCCCACAACTGTTAATGATACACAAATATACGTCTCTTTTATGGCCAGTTCGCACAAGCCCAGAGAGAATCAGCAATTAGCATTAATATATACGAACTTGAAATATCTGTTATACTTCTTGGAGAAAAATTGCAACGTTTTATGTCAATAGTATTGTTGTGCTACCTCCCTCGTCCCAAAACAAGTGTCTACTTTTATATTTCTGTAAGATAGGGTTGGGCTTTCCCCTTCATACACCCCCACATGCTCTTGTCGTAACAAACTTAAGGGATTCCAATATCTTATCTTAGAAAAATTGTGGGCAACTCAAGCATAATTAACTTACCACAAAGGAAACTGGAGACTCATTTTAACTTCTTCTCTTTGTGGAGACACTCATTTTGGGACGAAGAGGAAAATATAACATTTTGGTCTCCCAGTTATTAGGATCCGATCAGTTTGGTATTTGGAGTAAATTTACGCCTATTTGGTCCCATAATTTTTTTAAATGACCAAAATAATCCCCGACGTTAAGTACTGTTAACTTTTAATTTAGTTAAGCTTACATGCAATTAAAAATAAACAGAAAATGAATTAACTACACAATCAGCAGAGAGTGAAAAAGCAACAATGAGATGCCACGTCAACATTGATTGTGCAATTCAAATATGTTTTTGCTTAATTTTTACATCATGTCAGCAAAACTGACAGAAAATTAACAGTTAACGCCTTGACCATTATGGTCTTTTTATTTTTATTTTTCATGTACCAAAATGGAAGTTAATCCAAAAATATAATTATACAATTTATTAGTGCTTCAGAAGATGCATACTTTTATCTATTAATTGGCATTTGGCTCCTAGACTGCACCTCTAGCAAGACACCAACCTCTTACAATATAGGATAGTAGGACAATTAACTATGTTGCAAATTTTAAAGGTCTCAACCATTTTTTACTCTAAAACTAACACAAAAGACACTGTTGCACAAAACAAAGAAAAACCAATAGCTCTTACCAGTAAAAGAGAGCTTCCAAGGCCACGGGCAGTATCAATATATAAATGCCTCCCTAATATGTTGACTTGAACTCTTATATATAGGCTTAGTGTTGTCATTGCCCACAGTGATAACACCATTCTAGTGAAACCTGCAGAGACACATCAGCTGTAAGAAACACATATTTGAAACCCAGATGATCATAGAAAACCATTAATTTAAAAGCCTTGATGAATAACACATTCATACTCATAATTTTGAGTCTATCCCATAACTCAAGCTTCTCTGCAGATGTCAAGGTGTTGCGCTGACCCTTCTCCATCATCAACCGTTCAGTCAAGTGTGAAAGGTCCAAGTCTTCAGCAATCCGATCACTCAAATATCGCATTGCATGAGGCAATGTAGTGGTATCAGCAATTCTTTGAATGGTCTCAAAATGTGCTTGCAATCTATCAAATACCAGTTAAAAGCAACAATAGATAAGAACCCAAATGATACATTATTCAGGAATATAAAAAACTCATAATATAAGAAAACCAAGTTGTGATGTTTATTAACTGGGTCTTGATGAATTCCTCATTCTCCCGCTCTTCGGCAAGTTCTTTCTCCAAATCATTGAGCCTATGTCTGTGAGCATCATATAGTTTATACAAAAGATACCCACTTCCTAAAACACCTGCTGTAACAAAAGCTTTCCTCTTGTGCCTTCTCCAAAAATCCCTGTAATGCCAATAGCAAACAACACCAGTGACAAACATAAAACATTAAGAATAGTGAAAAGAGACCGCAAAAACACAGTTATAGACAAAATAAAGACGATAAATACTATTGAGTCCCAACAACTAGAAACTATTCAAATCCAGAAACATACAGTTCTTGTATGATCAACTATGACAAAGCAACTGATAAGATTCCCAACAGAACGAACAGAGTAATATCAGGGTAATTTAGCAGCAAAAAAAGGTTATATTAGAACAAGAACTCACCTCAAAGAGAGCATATTGTGTGCTATGGTGAAACTGATAAGTCCATCACCCACAATTGGATCCTACTGAGCAAAAGAGGAAAGAACAGAGGACAACCCTTTCTATGGAACTGGAAAAAGAAATTTTTTTAAGGGTTAACAGTTCTTCTAAAATAGGGATCAGATGCAATCTCAACAGAACCCAAAAATAGGGTCTGTTTGGTGAGGTTTCGTCGGCCTTAGCAACCTGCAAGGAAAGAGAAAGTGCATCAACTGCAGAACACAGAGAGGCATCCAAGAACATAAACCTCCAAACCAGCCCCAGAAAATTAAAAGTAATGAACCATCACAATGAACATGCCAAAATTGATTCTCGATTAGGCTGCAGAACTTTTAATATATGTTCACTCAAGACATCTTAATGTATGCTTAATTGTTAGCTAAACACAAATATGCAGTAACTAATCTAGAAATTGCCAAAGCAAAATGCAGGGAACCTATAAACGGCCTGATAGATAAGAAGCACAGAAAAACATTTTACCAACACACTTCTCTGAGACAACAGAATGGCCATTCTTTTTGCCACCATTGGTGGCAAATTTAAATCGCAGTAACTCAGGGCATTTCATCATTTGCTTTCGATTTTCCAAACATAATCTTTTGAAGTTTTGCAACTTTCTTCTAAATAACATTGTGGAGTAGAAAGTAGAGCCATGATTCAGGATTCAAAATCATTTTCTAATTACATGTAAGAAGAAACACAATGATTAAGAAGTCTGCAGGAAAATAAAAGAAAAGTGTACTGAAATTATACATAATGATATATCAAAACAGTGACAAAACGAACAGAACAAAGGTCATATGTTTGATCAAGTATTGACGAGCAATTGCTTTTTCAGATGCCAGAAAAACATAATATATATGTTGGAAACTCTTAAGACTTAGTTTTAAACGGGTGATGTCAAACCTGAGCTCAATGAAACTTATCACAATCCAATAAATAGCAAGGATTCATCACTCAAGAAAAACACTAGTTAGAGAGCTCTACCAGCACTTCACATAGGTAGGAACAAGTACATAGTCTCAACTTAACACTATAAAACATTAAAAATAAAAATAAACAAATTAACTATTATGGCTGCCATGAGATCTCAGATTAAGATCGAGTATCGGACTATAACTATAACTACTTCACATTCAGATACCAGAAAAATAGAAATAAAATTTCAATGTGTTGGAAACTCAGACATAGTTTTATACGGGTAATGTCCAATTTGGAAACTTCAATGTGTTGGCCATGAGATCTCAGATTATGATAAGAGTATCGGACTATAATTATTAAGAGAAGGCACTTAACTACTTCACATTCAGATGCCAGAAAAATTGATGTAAAACTTCAATGTGTTGGAAACTCACATACATAGTTTTACACGGGTAATGTCCAACTTGAACTCAATGAAGCTAATCACGATCGCATATATTGCAAGGACTCATACGTCCGGCAAAAACACTAGTTAAAGAGCTCTACCATCACTTTAAAGAGGTGGGAACAAGAACACAGTCTCAAACTAAACCCATAAAAAATAAAGAATAACACAAATTAATGTCAAGGCTTCCATGAGATATCAGACTGTGATCGAGTATCGAACTGTAATTATTAAGTAAAAGCATTTAACTAGTTCACACTCATATTTCAATTATCTTTCTTCCACAGTCATTTGCTAACATACCACAAAAAAATGTTCCCAACCCATTACAGATTCCATGAGCTATCACACTATGATCAAGCACAGAACTGTGATTATCAAGCAAAAGCACATAACTTAACATCAAAATCGTCCCGTTTTCACTATAGTTTGCTCATAAAATACAAACCACGTACAAAAAAATTGTTCCCGACACCAAAGCTCCCACCTTTTTCAAATTTCTACATCCAGAAACTGAGAGAAAAAAGAATAACAAGTAGCCGGATCGGTGGTGGCTGGCCGGCAGGTGGGCTG
>JAYMTA010002560.1:0-16236 GCA_036897625.1 Pelargonium cotyledonis | reverse complement strand
TGGGGTTGGGGAGGGGGGGAGCCAGTGAAATGGCACATGTGGTCCATGGCTGTCCTGACGGATCCTAGCTTGTCAAGCCAAAGGGTTGAGCTAACCAAACCCATATCTCTGGTTTATGTAATAGATGACATTTTTGATGTTTATGGGACGCTCGATCAACTCACTCTCCTAACAAATGTTGTCGATAGGTATATATGAATTTCAAGCATGAAAAATTAATCAAACTCTGAGTTTTCATGTGGGTTAATGTATGCATTGCATGCACTAATTGTAATTAACAGATGGGACTACGAAGCAATTGAGGAGTTACCAGAGTTTATGAAGATATGTGTGAAAGCTCTTTTCGACACCACATATGAAATCAGTGCAAAAATCTACCAACAGCATGGATGGAACCCATTCGAATCCCTACAAATTGCGGTACATAAATATCAATTTGCTGTCTAAAAATGATAAGAAATGCTTAATTGTTTCTAATTATCTTAATTAGTGTACTTAATTGCAGTGGAAAAGATTATGCAATGCATTTCTGGTGGAAGCAAAATGGTTTAGGACTGGTGATCAGTGCCCTAAAGCTGATGAGTATTTGAAAAATGGGATTGTGAGGTCAGGGGTGCATGTGATCTCCCTTCACATTTTCTTTCTCTTGGGCCACAACATCACCACTGAAAATGTAGAATTTGGGGAAATTATTCCGAACATCGTATCTTCTGTTGGAACAATTCTTCGTCTTTGGGATGACTTGGGAAGCGCCAAGGTATATAGTACATCAATAGTGAATTATGTTAATTAATTTTGTTAAATTTCGTTTGAAAGCGTGCGTACGATGAGATGTTGGTTAATTTTATTGCAGAATGAGAATCAAGAAGGGCGGGACGGGTCTTACATAGAGTACTACATGAACGAAAACCATGGAGCTTCTGTAGAATCTTCCCGGGAACGCGTTATGATTATGAATTTGGATTCATGGAAGAGCTTAAATCATGCGTGCCTAAGCGATATGAATACATTTTCAGCTTCTTTCACCAAGGCTTGTCTGAACAGTGCAAGGATGGTGCCATTGATGTATGGTTATGATGAAAAGCAAAACCTTCCAGGTCTGAAGGAGTATATAATGTCTCTGACGACTCTATCAAACCAGTGGTCCTCATAATATATTGTTCAAAATATCCATTTTCATTTGTATTATTTTTTAAAAGTGTCCCATATATGGTCTCACACCACACACCACAAATGAGCCTCATATCTCTTTATGATTGTAGTGTCGTTTCCCGATGCTTTATGATGAGGACATTCTCATGGAGGTAGCAAATGCCATGGCCTACCTATGAAAGTTGGCATGTGTACTAAGATGGTTAGTAGATGACACATTGCAAAGTTCTGTGTGGAAGTAGACTTGAGCAAGCTTTTCGTTCCGAGAGTTTTGTGGGATGGTTATTGGCAAAATGTTGCGGATGAGGGCATACATATGAAGATTTGATATCAAAACCATCTTTTTATCTAATTTTCTAATCCAAACATGTGAAAATAATGTTGGATAACGTAATTTATAAGTTAAAGATTTGAAGTCAACTATTTTGCTAAAAATTGGAAATCTCTTCTGGCTTATTTGTTTCCACACCACAGCTGAAACATCGACAAATCTAATATATATATTAAAGAAGAGTTCATGTTTAATCACGTGACACGTGTCACTCAATTTCATAAATATAAATAATTAAATTTCAAATATTCAATTTTTGTTATATGAGCATTATCATATTTGATATTATTGAGTTTTAAACTTTATCCAGATAAATACATATTTAATATCATTAAAAAATATAAATATTTCAAAACATATATATATATTATGTGTAATCTCAAATTTAAACTAAATTTATAAGCTTCAAGTTCTTAATTTTGTGTCATGTGTTATTCTATAATTGCATTACTTATGACATTTAACAATTATTTTACATGTTGTAGGTTGTTGATCAAACGAAGTTATAGAATAATCATTAAACAAATCTTAATACAAAATGGAGCAATGCAAAATGATAAGCAAATTAAGTACTAAGAGGAATTTTTCTTGTCACGAAAACGAAGAGGAGTTAGTAATTAAGTTATTAAAGAAATTTTAACATAAATACAGCAGCTCAAATGATACAAATATCACAAACTTGAGCGTGGCCGGGTAAAAATACTAGTCCTACTAATAAAGTTGGTATATCAATAGAAAAGCTCAAACTATTATATGTAATCAAATGTTCAAATTAACAAATTTCATCCTAAATTTGTGGAAGATTCTCAAAATATTATGCAATATAGGGAATCTGTATTCATGTTGGTCAATCATCTTGACCTTATTAAACCTTCTCCCATTTGTGTATAACGCATCCATTTATATTTTATTTAACTACCATCATACTCGGGAAAAAATTTCTAAAACAAAACTGAGTAGTTAAATTATGATGGCCTGAAAAATTGATTCATCCCAAAACTGAGAGCCAAAGTAATTTAATAAAGAAAGTAAAAATATTTTTCACGTCCTTTCAAATATATATATTTCACGTAAAAAAAATAAATTGATAGATTAGTTACAAGATGGATCGATTAGAATAAAACAGATACTAAGATAACCAAACTGGAACAATGTCGATAGAAAGAAGAGTAAATTGAAACAGAAATAAAATTGGACATCAATTTGAAACAAAATGAATATTAAGAGGACTATTTTGAAACAATTTTAATACTAGGAGAACTAAACTAATACAAAAATCAAATTGGGTATCAAATTGAAATAAAATGGATACTAAGGGGGACATTTTGGACAGCTTGGACCATGAACATTTTTTTAACTCAAAATGATCCCTTAACTAGCGTATTTGAATCAATTTGGTGATTGAATTTTTTTCAACCTTAAAATAGTTCATTAACTTTAAGATATGGACCAAAATTGGTCTTTATTGTTAGAGCTTTTATCAAAAGTTTAGGAACCTAATTGTGTCCCGTCACGGGAGTTCATGTACCAAATTAGATCTCTTTCTTTTTCTTTGTTTTTATGTGAAAGAAGAAGAAGTTAAAAACAACTATAAGTTATAACTCTTCAATGAAGAACACCTCTAACGTCATCCTTTATCAGCTCTGCAACTCCTAGCAAATGTCTATGGACAAGCTAGTCGTCAGAGCCACGACCTCCCGTGGAAGCCAGGTTATCCTCAACCATAATGCCTTCACGGTATCCATACTAAATCACAACTTGCCAATCATGAACAAAACTCGGATGTCATCAACCACCATTTTAGACTGTTAGCCACCCCGTTTGACGTTGTTAACTCGACAGACAACCGCAGCCAAATCAACCACCTGAGCACTGTAATAGAAATAGTGTTTAGGTACGGGATCCAGCTACGAGTCTGAGGTTATCACCCATCGGCTACGGATTAGTGACAGATTATGATCGTTGATGACTTGGTACAGGCACTACGCAGACCTTGTCACAAAATTGGGCGGGAATGTGTGGCGGGTAATTCTTTTGCAACCAAAATCAGCTAGGAAAAGATCGTCACAAATCGTCCCGTTGCTGATGAAAAATTAAAATGACGACAAAGTCTCGTCGCACACTACAAACTTTTTCGTAGTTAAATATTGTTTATCTTGTAGTGGGAGGAAGCTTCCACTTGACCTCCGAGATGTGTTTGTGGTCTTTTACGTTTAGTTATATAGTTTAAATTTGTAATCTATTTTCAATATACAATGTCATATAAGGGTGTGCAAAATGTTATTTATGTAACATTTAAATATGTTTGCCGTTAAAAATATTGTTTCTAATTATTGTCATGTGCTAATGAATTTTTTTAATAAAATATCATGGACTTGGGTTAAACTCGACAGTTTATGAAAACAATTTCAAATAAATTTGTTCGAACTCGTGCCAAGTTAAAACGAATAGAAGCCAAACCGAGAAACAATTCTAGACTTGACTTGGCTCGATTACACGGCTGTGCATTTGGCAAATTATATGAGTTGGTTTGGTTGGTTGGTTGGTTGGGTTTGGGGAATTCTGATGATCCCGATTCTCCTGCTTCTTCCCGCTCCCGCGACCGCTTTTCTCGCTCACCCGGTCGTGTCGTCCTTCTTGCTCACACGTAACCCTATCTCTCTCTCCATTCCTCTTCGCCTTTCCTCCTTCATTTCTCTCTCTCTCTCTCTCTCTCTCTTTTGCTTTTCTAACATTTTTTCCTATTTTTTAATTTTTGATTTGCTCATTTGGTAAGTTTTCTATTTTGTCTGATTTGGTATCCCAATATCTTGAATTCCTCAATTGCCTCTATACACACTGCTCGGTTCTTCGATTCTAAATTTTGATTGTTCATTTCAACCCATCGTGTTTTTGACCTTCTTCTTGAATATGATACCTCCAAATGTTACTTTTTGCCATTTTCATCATTATCATCATCATGCTATTTTGCCATTTGCAGATATATTAATATCCTGTCTTGCCAGCTAGTTTTGAATTTGATTTTTATTACTGTATATAATTTGAATTGGGTTGATTGAAAAATTTATGAGAATTGTTTAGAGCTTTAGGTAGTATTGGTTTTTTGAGACTATAGAGGCATGGAGGAGATGTAATTCTGAGTTGGTTGATGATGGATGTGCAGGATGGGGAGGGTTAAGCTAAAGATAAAGAGGTTGGAGAACACAAATGGCCGTCAAGCCACCTTCGCTAAAAGGAAACATGGGATCATGAAAAAGGCCAATGAGCTATCTATACTTTGTGACATAGATATCATCCTTCTCATGTTCTCTCCCACCGGAAAACCTTCATTGTGTAGCGGCAAGCGCAGGTATTCTTATCTGCTGTATTATTTGGACTCTTACCGATTTCTAGTGTGAATAAACCCCTAGAACTGCCATGACATGATCAACCCTCAATTTGGAGAAACACAAGTGTAGTTAGGAATTCTTTATGCACACGTAGTATACTTGTCACATTCTACTGATACAATATTTGCATGTACTTGATAGAGTATTATTTGGAGGGGAAATTGCTTACTCCTGAGGTAAGTCTAGATAAAGAGATAGCCTCAAGTACAGCCATTTCTCTTAAAAGTTTTAGTTAGCAATGATAAAGCAAACAGGAATGATACTTAATTTTCCCCTCATCATGATAACGCTTTAGTGCAGCCATATCTCTTAAAAGCTTTAGTTAGCAATGATAAAGCAAAGAGGAATGATACTTAATCTTCCACAACTCTATTACTGCTCCTATATGCGTGCAGCAGCACAAACTCTTCGATCCTAGAAGCCCCATTCATGCATTTCAAAATAAATTATCTAAAGATTCTAAACAGGTGGGACATTACATCCGGACTATAAAAAATAAGTCAACCACAATAGATACATCTATTCCAAGGAAGACTCTGTAGAATATTCATGTCTATCTGCCAAAAGAAGCCCATCCATAAAGGCCCACATCTCAGCTAGCTCGGCCGAAGCCCACCCTTCCTTTGTAATACTACCTCCTAACCAGTTTCCCCTATGATTGCTAGAAAAACTGAACCAGCATCACTAGGGACCGGGTAACCTTACAACAGCCGTCAGTAGTAATTTTTACCCAATGTAAAGGAGGGGCAATCCAACGGGAGAAGAAGAGTTGGGGGTTTGAACTGCTGAACAAGTGTCTGAGCCTTACAACAGTCGTCAGTAATAATTTTTACCCAATAGGCAATACAACGAGGGCAAGAAGGAGAAGAAGAGTTGGGGGTTTGAACTGCAACAAGTGTCTGAGCCTGAGAGATAAAAGAAATCTGAAGCTCTAGAAATAGCAGCATGAAGGACAGTGTCCGGCAAGCAAGGATACAGAGTCCGCAAAGAGGAGGAGATTTTATTAAAGCAAAGGTTCCAACAACCATACATAAAAGGATGGATTTTGGAATCCAAAGGATCTAAAATGATGGGTTAGTTGCATTGTCCTTTAACAGTTGAACCAGGACTCGGAGTTTGATCTCTCATTAGCCAAACCAGAAATATCCAGTTTCAAACATAAATCATTTCAGAAAAGGACATTAAGAAAGCACATGACCAATGTTTTCCAAAGCCCCAAAACATCCATACATGGCATTTATCATATGTACACTGTATGAAATGTTACATAACCATTTAATTCTAGTATTTACTTACCAAAATGGAAAGTGAGCAATTCTTCTTGGAAAACCAAAATTACCATAATGGACTCTTATTCTAGAAGGGAGTGAGTGTAATTTAATTTTGAATGCATACCCAAATTAGTACTAGATAGCATTCATGTACTACTGCGGACCAACCAACGTTTTGCAACTTGGTAATGCCATTGATAGGCACGGGATGTTCCCTCAGAACTGGTGCTTCTCTGCGTAGAGAGTCATCTCAGCATGAAGTCATTTCACATATGCCTACACAGTTTTGTTGGTAAAATAACTTGTGTACTTACAGTATTTCACAAATGTAGGAGTGTTTACATCCGAAACACACTTTATATCATAGTATTTTTCCCTGTATTTTTCCTCTTTTAATTATAGATTTGTGATAGGCTACGACAACGAAAGAAAAATTGGAAGGGATGTCATTTCTGTGTTTATATGAAACTGCTATTCTTGTAGTCATAACTTTTATCTCTTTCTTTTTCCTTTTTTCCAATTTGGATTAGTAGTATTGAAGAAGTTATAGCAAAGTTTGCACAACTAACTCCACAGGAAAGGGCAAAAAGGTACAATGTATTTATTTGATTAATATGCAAACATGGTTATTTCTCATATACTGTATCTGTGTTGAATATGTATGGGATTGAAAGTGAAACTCTTGTCTTATTTAATTGAAACAGGAAGTTGGAAAGTCTTGAAGTAAGTCCTCAATTATCCAGTCTACTTCGTTTTTATTTTACTTTTATGCATTAAATTTTGCATTAGCTAATCTGATTTTGAAAGTTTAAGATATGCACCATTGTCACTCGTATTCATTATGTGTATTTTGTTTTCTCTTTGAGAGTTTAGGCACTGAAGAAAACCTTCAAGAAGTTAGACCATGATGTAAATATACCAGACTTTCTGGGTACGAGGTATATGAACATTTTTTTGAGGTGTTACAATTTGTTTTGAGCAGAAGGTGTTAGATTTCTTGAAGCCTTAACACTTTTTCCCTTGTTTCTGTTATTGTTTCAGGACTCAAACAATTGAGGTAAGGATGAAAACCAGTTCAGATATTATAAGTGAACACAGAGAACTTTATCTTATACCTTGTGTTTGGACAGGACCTAACAAACCAAGCAAGGTTACTGCAAAATCAGCTTGCCGAAATACATAAGAGGCTGAGGTAACCATATGAGAAAAAAAAAAATTTACCTTTTTTCTGTTACATGGACCCTGTATGAAGTCTGTTTCATGTGACGTGGTTATAGTTGTCAAAATCTTCACTTAGTCTAGCCTAATTAAAATTTTCAATCAAATATGAGGAAAAAGAAAAATCTGATTTTGACCCAAATATTTTGAAGATATGAGAAATCATCCATAGAGCCTATCAGAAGCTATGCTACAGTTGATCATCATCCTATACTAACTAAATATTGTATTGAATTATGTAGTTATTGGTCTAACCCAAACAAAGTCAGCGACGTGGAACACCTGGGGCAAATGGAAGATTCAATTAGAGATTCACTTAACCAAATTCAAATGCATAAGGTGTGTGTTTCTTTCTTTGATAAGTACGTCTGAATGAGTTTTATATGTACTGATGTACCATGAGTTATGTTCCTTCACTTCTCAAATGCTTGGGTGGCAATGATTATAAATCATCTAGTCAGGATTGTTTATAAAGTTGGTCTAAAATTTTGTGTGTGTTGAATGATCGAAGGTAAAAGACCTCAAGGGGTCTTTTAATTTCATCCCCATCACAATTTTTTACTTTTAGTGGATTCACAACTAATTGTAGTAAAACAATCTGTGTATAATGGTTTCACTTTAGGAGTACGGAGAAAAGAGTCGATCGTTGGCAAGTTATATTGGCTATGTTGTATCCCCACTATTCACTTTATTTTGGCAGGAAAACCTGGGAAAGAAGCAACTTATGTACATAGAATGCACTAGTCAGGTAATGAACGTCTGAAGTGGCGCAAAAGTTAATGAGGCTCCTTTATATCTTTATGGGATAATGTTAACTAATATTATATTGTTGCAGTTTCAAGATGGAATGAATATGCCCTTCGGAATGGGTGTTGAGCAACAGCTCCAATCTTTGCCATGGGTTCCTAATAATGACAGCCAGCATTTGGTTCTACCCGAAGATCCAAACTTACTTCCGCATAGGTGTGTAGTCCTGATTAATTCTAATTCAACCTGTGGTTGGATCTATGTAGGATGAAAGCTTTTGCTCAAAAGGCAACATAGTGCCCTCTATTCTACTATTTATAGTCACCTTGTTGAACTAACTCGTCTTTCTAAAGGGATATGGAATGCTCAGCAAGTTCATCCTTTGGGAGTTATTCTGGTTACTTCAGCTCGGGTAAAAATTCAGACATCTCTAATTCTGGGCAAGAAAATGGTATCCTGAATAATTTAAGTACAACAGCCTCTCTAAGGCTACAGCTTGGAGGCCAGTATCCGTACATGCCATACAATCTTAATATTCTGGGCAATGTTAAATTCCAACCAGAAACAGAGGTGGCATTACTAGATAACCCTCTCGGTTTTCATGTTGACGGAAACTTTGAAGCTCCTAGATCTGGGTATGACACTTCCCATCAAAGTTGGGCTTCCACATCCGGTCCTTCTGCTATTGCCATGTTTGAAGAGTGTTTGTATAACCCAGTAAGTTTTCTCTCTGTAAATCCCAACTTTATATTTAAGAAAATGGTTGATTTGGCTGTGCTATCTTAATCTAATAGCATATTCTACATTTGGGGGAAGAGAAAAAAGAGAGAAAAGTATTTCATAGTTGTAACAAGCTAAAAGTATGGTGGTAAGAAGTGAAAAAATATATTTTTTGTTTACTATTTTTGAATGCTTTTAATAGAGAAATTAACACAGTTATCAATCCAGAAAAGTAGCATGCAATTTGGCATTTGGCCTATTATGAATCAATGACAAACTAAAGATGCATATTACTGTAATACCAGACAGTTCGTTTAGTTTGTTAAATTGCTACTTTTCCACAGCTCCTTTCTCCAATGGCTTTTGAAAAGCTGTAGCAGTTTCAAACTGACCTGAAGGGTGCTTCTGGAAAGCTCATTTTCCACATAAGTTTTTGGGAGCTTGTTGCATATGTGAGGCTAGTATCGGTGTTTATATAACTATTCATCACCTTCCTCATATTATAAACTAGTTTGAGTTCTTACGTTGCTATTCACCAGCGTGCTTACATTTAAGATAGTTGATGTGTATGTATTGTGATTATCTTGCTCACATTTTCAGCTAGTTTAGGTGTTTAGCTATCGATGTTGTTCCTCATCACCCTCAAGTTGCAGCCATATGAATAGTGTACATTCATCTCTGTTGCGATGATGCATTGTGTATTCAGATGCTACAATCATGCTGTTGAATTGTTATTGGATGTTATAGCCATATTTCAGATTTTCAATATTGTTGCCCTCCTTAGTTTGTGCTATAAGTATTCCATTAATTAGATACTGTGTTCCTAAGCAGAAGGCTTTTTTTAACAGCTATCTTCATACATCTCAATAATCCTATGGATTACTTTAAATTCCCTAAACTAGTTGAATAGTGTTATAAGTTGTCATTAATTCTCATAAGAAATTCTGCCATTCATGTATCTAATGTATGTTTCAATTGCTTATGCAGCAACCTAATTGAGATTCATATAGGGACTCATCAACTGACCATTGTGTTGGAGGTTTCTTTCATAAACATGAGGCAGATGCAAAATTTAATCCACCAAGGTGGGCAATGTGATAGTTTGGCATGAAATCATATAGAAGGCAGCAGATGACATAGGAACACGACTACGACTACTACATAAGGAGTACCTAATCATGATGTCAGTGGACTACAGGCCAGATGATGGTTATGCCATCTAAACAGGTATGGAAAACATCTTGTATACATACATGTTATGTTTAATTATTAAGTTTGTTACTGCAACCTGCCCTGTTTGGTGACAAGGTTCCTTGCAGCCATAAAATCCCACCTCCCCTAAGCTGAGCTGTAAATTAAGTATATATCGATATAGCAGTGATTGTAACTCAAAACCACATTCATTAATTTCAAGTTTTTTCTTTTCTTTTTTGTAGTGGTGCTCAATGACTTGTTGTATGCACTGCATTTTGATTTTGTTAATCAATAGAAATATTTGATTCCCCTGTAGAGTTGTGGTTAGGATATGCATACACAGTTGTGGGATGCTGAACTGCCCAATTAGACCATTACAAAACATAGTTTCTATTAGATTGGGTTTCGCTTTTTGTGTTCGTAATATACAGGTGCATTTCTTTTCATTTGAATGTACGACGGACATGATAATAACACTTGCATTCGTGACCTTATATATATTGATAGTGACCAGAATAGAGGATGCATGAATATGATGCCTTGTTTTTTTTTCGTGTATTTGTAAAAAATCAAATAAACTCTAACCTCAATTAGGCTGAACCAAAAACAGCAATAGTTTCATTGTGTTGGCCTAAAAATTGCAGTGAGCAGGCCCATTGAGTCACTAGTTGTTTGTACTCCATGAGAGATCTAAACCAAATTTAAATGCAAAAGCAGAGGTACAGTATTGAAATGAAAATGCATTCTTTGATGATGTATCTATCACAAGAAGTTTCTTTATGGGTTCAAAGAAAATATGGAGTTGCATTCAAGAGTTATTAGTATTCAGCTGCCCAGCTTAAATTTGGTTGTTGTGGAGCTTGCAACTCTTACAGAAACACAGCATTTAAGGTTCTGTGGTTGATTCTTACCAAAATGTAAGTGTTATGTTACTTCTATTAAAGCTTCATGCCAAAGTTTGTTTGATGGAGCAACAAAAATAAATCCTCATAAAAGGAGTCTGGCTAAAATACTGAATAAGTTCTGTCAGAATAGTGCCTTGAGAAAAGTGAGACATAAATTTTCTTTTTGACAAGATTCGCTATAAAAATCAAAAATTTAACTAATTCGTGGCTCCGATATTCGTCACAATGTCATCTAAACTCCTTTAGTGGAGAAGGCAATGGCTTCTATTTTGGACAAAAGGATGAGAGTCAAAATTGTCTCCCGCATTTGCCCCTTTTGTTTCAAAATTAAAGTGAAAATAAGAAATTGTGTATTACAAACCCTAATTTTTGAAATAGAAGAGTAAAATGACAAATGTAGTCCACTAGGTGATGACGCAATGGTCAAGAACACACGTTTTCATATAGGAGTCGTGGGTTCAAATCTCATTGCGTCGGATTGGGTGGGTGGATGGGTGGGCATAAGTATAGATTTTTTTAAACTAAAAAAAAAGATATATTTTTGCAAATCGTCAAATAACAAATGAACAATAAAGACGGGATAATGGAATCTCACCCAACAAATCCGCCCTGACACAAAATTCAATAACCTAGCTAATGCATGAGTCACTCGGTTCTCAAACCGACGAATGTGACATAATTTTATCCCACCTATCTCAGCAGTAATAAACTGTATATCTCTAATGATCAAGCCAAAAATACTTAATGACTTCGGTCTGATTGCTTCAGTAACAAGGCTCGAGTCACCTTCCACCGTCAAATTTGACCAACCTAGGTCAAACACCCACTCCAAAGCCTCACGAACTGCCCGGACCTCCACCACTGCTACCTCCGGCACCCTCTCCCAAACACACCTTCCACCACCCCACAGTGGGTATAATTATAGTTAATTAATTTGGATTATTTATCGTGCAACAGCGAAAGATGATTAACGACCTTGATTGCATGACATTCACAAATTAAATTAATGAAAAAGACAAAAACAAAGATTTAATGGATGGGAGGAGACAAGCAAATCATAGATTACGAAGGGAATCAATTGATTAAGTAGTTAATTTAAATAATAGTAGTATATAAAAGATGGGTTAACGACACGTAAGCAAGGAGCGAGACATGCGGCGATTCACATGGCCTAGTCATCAGTTACGTGCCGGAAGCAAAAACATAACATAGCAAATGGTATCTTATGGTGTCGATGGTTGGGTTTAGGTTTGGACAACAAAAGCGAAAGCTAACGCTAAACGTACGGGAAGCAAGGTGCCCGGCGGACGCGTGGGGCGACATCATCGAAACCTCCGAAGCAAGCAGTGTATCAGAATCACGTGTGTGGCTCAGCACGGCCGCGTCAGATTTGGAGAATAACTCTCAGCTTTTAACTCAAAATCACAAGTCATTCGGCGAATCTACAATCTCTTCCGTGCAGACGTGCGTCTTGACTATTGCATTATTTCTTAGAAAACTACTCACTATATTTTATTTTTATGCTTCACGCTTCTTGGTGTTTTTTTTTTCTTCCAAATTGTTATTTTGTACACCAATATTTTATGATAAATGTTCAATTCGTACAATTTTTTCTTTTTTTTTTCACAAAATATCTTTGAACATTCATTTTATAAAACATATTGTGCATGTAGCGTGTGATTATTCGATCAAATCATCAATATAATATTTGACGTGTCATATTTCATTCATTGACATATTATTTTGTACAAATTTGTGACATATAACATTGCTTATATTTTATTTACACTTCAAACTAATAAAACTTACCACCAAGCGCATGGGTCAACTGGTAAGAGGTTGTTCTAGCTTAATCTGAGCTCTCGAGTTTGAGTTCTAGGGAATGCAACTGCGTTAAAATACGGCTCGAATGAGGATTAGTCTGAGTGTGGTAAAATGGCTTAAAAGTGTCAACCGCAAGTGTGCGAACCCGCTTAGAAAGCTCATGATTTAGACCCAAAAAAAAAAAAAAACTAACAAAACTTAAAATATATATGTATCTTAAAACTATTTTACCCATTGAGTGTGACGCAGTTAGTGCGCTAGAGATGCGTGAGGAAGAAGTGGAAAATCTTTAATTCTGTAACCAAGTCTCGAATAATGATTAATCTGAGTATGGTCAAATGAGTTAAAAATATCTATCGCAAAAATGCGAATCTGCGGGAACCTTGGCTGAAACAAAAAAAGAAAGTATTTAAAAAAATAAAAGATAAAGTACCAAGAAAGTCCATGTACTATCAAGAATGGACCAAAATAGCTCATCTACTTTAAAATGAACCAGTTTGGTCATTGTACTATCAATTTTTGAACCACAGTAGTTCCCGCCGTTAACTTCAGTTAAAATGATAGTTAATTCGCCAGAAAGTTCATATTTTCGCTGGAAAATTTTTTTTTTTTTGCCAAAAAATTCATATTTTCGTCGGATAATTCATATCTAAGTCGGATAATTCATATTTTCGCTGGATTATTCATTTTTTCCAAAAATTCATATCATCACCGGAAATTTTTGTTATAATTCATATTGTCGCCAAAATATTTAAATGATTTATAAAATGAAAATTATATTTTTATAATAGATTTATTTGATTACATTGCCGGAAATTTGATATATTCATTGAAAACTTTATATTATAGCTGGAAAACTCATATTATCACTGGAAATATGAGTTTTCCGGCAATAACATGAGTTTTATGGTGATGATATGAATTTTCCGGCAATAATATGAAGTTTTTGATGAAAATATGAACTAATATGAGTTTTTCAAAGATGATATAAGTTTTTCGGAAATAATATGAATTTTTCCGAGGTAATATGAATTTTCGAGAAAAATGAATTTTTCGGCGAAAATATGAATTTTACGATGAATACTTGAATTATTAGGCGAAGATATGAATTATTCGAATAAATAAAAAATGAATTTTCTGTCAAAAATATGAATTTTCTTACTAACTAACTATTTTTTTAACGGAAGTTAACTGCGAAGACTAATTTGTTTCAAAAATTAATAATACAAAAATCAGACTGATTCATTTCAAAGTAGAAAGACTATTTTATCTATTCTGATATTACAGTAACCATCTTTGTGCTTTATACAAAAGTAAATGACTTTTACGTTGTATAGCACCATTTATTAACCGTACTATTATATATTTTTTTTAAGCATCTTCCTCAAGCAGAAAGTCCTCGCAGACTTGTAGCTCCACAAACTGTTGTTCCAAACCTGCAGCTACAAGTTTCTTCGAAATCGCATATTTTCTGGGAAAAAAAATCGAAGGAACTATCTGAATTCGATCAAATTCAAAACCCAAGGTTATTATAGAATCTTAAATTCACGTCATTCAAGTTCTTCCAAATTTTATTGAATGAAGACTTTCGGATGGAGTATTTAATTTAGCAGGAAATCAAAATAAAGTGAAAAATTAGAAAATTGAGAGGCAGATTGGTTATTGGTGAGTCGTATTCAAGTAATAAATAGATACGGATATGTTGAAAGAGACCATAAAAGAATTCATTAGAACATGAAATGATATGAAATGTCAAGATTTGGATTTTCTGATTTCAGATTGCCCGCCACTGCCAATTGCCAAACCCACACCCAAGTACAACACCACACACAATACATCCAATTTTAAATAAAATAAAATAAATAATAGAGTCTGAAAATTGCACTTAAACTGCTTGGCAAACATGTTTTGATTGTTAAAACGACACTTATTTTGTGGTGGATAGAACATATTACTCAACATTTTCATTTTTCATTGATGAATTTCAAATTTCAAGCCATACAAATCAAAATGTGATCATATTGGGCTACGGATTTGAAAAGTTAACTCATATTTTCCCAACCTTCTTAAACTGTGTGTGTGTTTTTGCATTGTTGAGAACCATTCCTCTCTCTTGGCTCCTAATTTATGGAGAAATTAGAGACCCTATCTACAACAATTATTCATCAACATTCAAAAACCAACCTAGGTCAAGTTTGGACCTCCCTAGCTCTTATAATTCTAAAAACATTTATGAGTCATCAAAATGGAATAACAGTTTAGATTTTATGATAGATTCTGCTAATAAATGAATTGAATTGATGGGCAGTCTTGTGGTAAATTAATAATAATTTGGTCCAACTCTATTGTAGGTCCAAATACAATAGTGCCATGCATGTGCCAGTACACCACAACCTATGACCCTATCCCACTTTTTCTCTACCTCTTGCTCCATCTTTAGCCACACACATGCTTGTGAATCCTCTGCTAATATCCTCCATTTTCTCTTTTTGGCGCTCCATATCAACCTTTCCAAGTTCAAATTCAATTCTGGTCACTTGTGAAACCAAAATGGTAACCTTTTCATGACTTTTGCTTCATTTGTTCATGAACACACCAAAATGGTCAAAAGCTTGCAAATAAAAAAGACATGGAGGCAAATGGAAAATTTACATTTCATAATAAGTTTCCATACAATCACTAGAAGCAACCAAAAGGGTCATAAAGTAATATTCAAATAGTAGCGGCGGGTGGGAAATGACCACCTCTGCCATCTCCTGCTTTTGCTTCATTTCACAGCTCTGCAGAAGAAGAAAAAACAAAAAACAAAACAAAAACACAACCAGAACCACAAGAACCAAGAGGGTTCTTGAAAACCCAAGCTACAAACCACCAAGAGCCATTATAAAATAAGACCCTTTCACCAAATGGACACAATTAGAGGCTAACCATGGTGTTGATTACCATTCTGCCCCTCCCTCTATATGGTATATATACTTAACAAGTAAATTAAGCATAGCAAGTACTAACTACTAATAAATTGACTATATATTGATGGGTGGTTCAGTGGAATTGTGCACCACTGTAGGTCTGGCCAAAGGACCAGCCCGCCGGGGCAACATTGTTAGAGACCACGGTGCGGCCGTCGCTGGTGGTGACCTTAAAGGAGAGGCTCTGTCCATTGAGGAAGTTGTTGCTCTGCCAGTTCTGTCCCCAGTTCCTGGACATTGCTTGCCACCCAGTTTTGGACCCTTTGATGGCCACTGAGTGGACATCACCAGCTCCTCCGACGTTGGTGATTAGTACCAGGTTGAAGTAGGAGTGTCCGTTGATTGTGAACCTTATCCCTCCCCTCCTCCGGCAGGCCACCCTACAATAATCAAAGTTCAAAACTTTATTACATTACAAACAAAACCCAGTTGCTAGAATCCCTAAAAATTGAATCTTGATTTGTGGGTATTGAGTATTTATTTACCTTCTGTAGGAGACAGGGACAATTCCAGCTT
>JAYMTA010002559.1:0-16241 GCA_036897625.1 Pelargonium cotyledonis | reverse complement strand
AAGAAAGCACCGAGATGACAGAGATAGTGGACGAGAACGTGACAGGGAGCGTGACCGGGAGCGCAATAGATCTCGTGATCGAGACAGGGAACGATCTCGGGACCGTGAACGGGATAGGGATCGCCATAAAGGGGATGAGAGAGACAGGTATGCAGATCATCATAGGTATAAAGACCGCGAACCAGAGCATGATGATGATTGGGATAGGAGTCGGTCATCTAAGCCACACAGCAAGTCAAGGTTAGCCCAGGAGGATGATCATCGATCAAGATCAAGAGATGCTGATTATGGGAAGAGGCGTCGAATTACCTCAGAATAACTTAATCTCTAGCCTCATTATATTGAAGACTATCTATTGAGGGGAAAAAATAGAAAGTAAACAGACCTTGTGTTTGTCATGCTTGTTCTTTTGAGGTATCTTTCATGTGGTGTTCTGGGTTTCTTGGTTATTCGAGCAGCTGTTTTCACTTTATGCTTGAAATGTCTCAGTTTCTTCCTTCTTCCAGGGGCATGGTTTTGTTCTAGCATGACTGGAAGTAAGTGTTCGAACTTTGGTCCTTTATTCTAGTTCTTTTACTGTTTATTTGTTGAAATTTGTCATTAATCTTTTATCTTTTTTGTTCTGCGCATGTTGCTTTCTGTATAGTGTTTCTCATATTGTCTTTGATGTGATCCAAATCGTACATATGGTTATCTTTATGATCTGCTGTATAAGGCTTCCTTCTCTTCTTTGTCTTTTGCAATTACTTCTTGGGAAAAGAGGGGAACTTTCACGTCCTTCTGTATATTCTGTTCATTTGGTTTCCTAATAAAGAATCAAATATACATTAGCTGGCCGTTTCAAATACACACACACACACATGAGTTGTTATGACCAAAATAATACCTTAATATATCATGCTTCGACATAGTACAGTTTTATAAGATCATCAAAAATATGTTAAGTATTGATTTCTATCTGTATAATTCTTCTCATTTTATTTTAAAAGAAAAGATCATTCATTCATGTTATTAACCTCACCACATTGTTGTTGTTTATGAAATTTGGTAAAAGCAATATGCATCATTTTAGTCTTTGCAGTAGTTTATAAAACAAAAACACATTTTTTTTCCTCTCATGCTTGGCTGCTCAGTATTTTACTTCATTTGTTGTGGATTGATTTCATGTCATTATATTTTTTAGTTTGCATAAAACAAGAAATTGAGTAGGTCTATTAAGTTTACAATCAGAAGAGATGCCATCATTTTCTATTTGTTTGAAATCTTGTTATATGAGATGCATGTGCAAATTCTTTTACCTGAGGGTAGGTAATGAGCAACTTAAACAATGAGAATGTAGTTTTACAAAGGCAAGCAAGTAGAGTATTTCTATGTTATTTATATGCTGACACAAGCTTGTTACATTTTGTGCAAGTCTTTTGCAAACAAGGTTTTCTATACTGCCAATGATATGAGTGACATTCTGAGTGCAAATTTGATAGCTATCTTGGTTTTGATATTGCAAAGTCTTTAACTCAATGATTGGTACTTCTGCATTCCATTGGGCTGCAGAGGTGCTTTGTCTTTTGATACTGTAGATCTGATTTTATGTGTTGGCTATATTTATTTTAATTTTACAGTTTGAGTGTTGCAAGTAAACAGTGCGCTCTTCTATAAGCCAGAAACTCTATACGTTTTTTGTTTATATACACAGAGTTGGATTGCTAATTGCTAATATTGCTAATATTGCTTTGGCATGTCTTTGTTTCATTCTTTGAAGGAAATTTGATTCATGAAGTAGTAAAGCTGTTCAGTATGACTGTTTCCTTGGAGATGAACGGACCTCAACAGAGATGTAGGAGTGGAACCTTTTCTCTATAAGTTTTTCTTAGCTTTCTATTGCTTTTATGTTTTAAGTTTCAATTTGACACTTGATCAAATCGAACCAATGTTGTTGTGATGATGATGTTATGACTTTGAACTTGCCGCGTGATTGTGTCTTCTCTGATTGGCTGGTTGTTGTATCTTTCTTTCCTTTTCCCGTTCCCTTGTATACAACCATGTGGCTTAGAATGTAGACAGTAGAATGCTAACCATTCAATGTTTAACCCTTAGGAATTGTATGTATACTTTTGTATATATTGGATTTTGTTGACAACACTTATAAAAATGTGCAGCTACCATATTTTCCTGTTCTCTTCTTGCCTCTTAAATCCATTACTGTAGAGCATTATAGCTGATGTTTTGGGTTTGGGTTGAAATTGAAATGGGCTATGGGGTTGTGATTTGTTAGCACTATAATTTAGTTTTCTTCTCTTTCATAAATTTGTGCACTTCAGTTGTAATCTGACCAAACAAGTTCATGGAGAAACATCCCTTCAAATGTTTAGTTGACCGAACATTACATTAGTGGCTTTTGAAACAACTGTTTCTGTACCTACTTTTAGCTCCACCTACCTTCTTCCACTCGTATGTATAACTCACGGGGCAAGTATTGTGCATAACACCTACGTTGTGTAGAAAATCCCGAAACATAGATCACCTATTCGTCATCCAAGGTAGCGTTCTGACCTAAAATAGTTCTCTTATCTCAAATATCTGCTCCCATTATCAAACTTGATCGGCTGAGGTACCTTAAGGGATCCTTTACTATTGTGGACATTTATGCGAGTATTTGAGAAGTTACCAATCAAAGGACTAGCGGTTAACCCATTAAACATTATTTCATGACACTCGTGTGTAACACAATTCTAACTCACTAATAAACCCATTACAAGTATCCAACATAACACCAAGGGCACCATTCTAGGGACCCCGACTGATAGTCACTATTTGGAGAAAATATCGTGGCGTAACCTATAGGGAATTTCTATCAACAATCCATTCGGGAGTTAGATTCGAGAACCCCAAAGGACCCATACATATTAAACTTGTATGGATATGTTACCTTAAAAGAAACTCTCATATATACCGCGCCAAGCAGCGGGCAAGGTCATCTAGCATTTGTGCAATGCTTGTAGATGTTATTGTTATTGTTGGCATAAAATGAATATGCAAAATAAAGATCAACATAGATCAAAAATCAATTCTTGTACCAAACGAATATGACCATCAAAGTCAATGATCCAACTGAAAATGTCAGTTAAATTGTAGTTGAAAAGATTCCTACACATGTTATTGTGTACATAACCAGTTACAATTCTGCATACATAGTAGCTTCACAGCTCCACCAATGCTGGTTTCTCCAGTAAATAAACTACTAATAATAAATTACAACCAGCTTTTACTCGGCAACAGGCTAAAGAGTTACAAGGAGCATAGCCGGCATAAATTTGTAATAATAATAATAAAGAGTCGGATAGCTACGCTATTTTCATGCGATCATTGTTGTGCCTTGCTCGTCAGGCTACCACCCCTTGATTAGCATTTGGGGTTTTATCTTTCTCAGCATCACCATCTTCTTCATTGTCTCCCTCATCAGCTAGTTTGGTAAGTTCTTCCTGGATCATAACTTTAATGAAAGACTTTCTTGGTGTGAGATCCGTATCAAATCGCTTAGCTGAAAAATCGCCAACATTTTTTGTCAGTCAATCATGAAAAATGTTGAGACAGTTTTTGTTCTGATATTTCAATAGTAAATACTAAATACACAAGACTTTAACTTCAAAACAGTTCATAATTTGTTTTGATCATTCAGGTTGAACTTCCCTGCAGTTTACGACATATGGAAGGTTTATTACAAGTTAAAAAGATATTCTGCAATTGCAGATATTCTCCCGAACAAATACACAATATATGTATCGTCAACAGGACTCATCCCAAGGCTAAGAGCAGAGTATTGCCATTCAACAACCTAATATTCAATGAATAAAATACTGCATGAAGCACTAAAAGTGAAGAGCACTTACCAAGTTGCTTCAGAATGTCGGTGAATGTAGCCTGCAAGTCAAACAATACATTCGCATCAAGAGGTTATAAAGATATCCATTATTGTCCAACAATAAATTCAAATCTCTACAGGAAAGAATTAAGTTCCAAGCAAAAAAAAAAAAGGGAATGAAAGAAAAACTAATGAGTCCTAAAATTTAGCGAGGATACAGAAGGCTAGAAGATTTGTATTTACAAATAAATTAAGAATATCCCCAATCTACCCCAATGGTGGTTAGTTCAAGAATAATTTGGTTTACAAGCATCTAGAATTACGGATTGTTCTCTGGTTAACAAGCATTTGGAGTTGGCTCGAGAGAACATAAAGGCCAATGCAATACAAGGAAATGTCCAGGAATTTCCACTGGCACTGGGCATTTTCACAATAGCCATCGGAATCTACAACCATTTAAGTTAGTACAGATGATGACCATCTTACCGTATTGAAATCAACCTCTTTAAGAATCTCACATATTGCATCTCTTAGCTCAACTTCAAAAGGGCTTAACTTCTCCTCTTTGGCCTTGTCCTTACTCTTAGCAACCTTTTTATCTTCAATAAATATAAGAAAGTTGGGTGACGAACAAAAATAAAGCAAAAAATCTTGATAAACTCAGATAGTAGATTAGAATTTTAAAATATACGATGATTCAAGAGCACCAGTTAAAATTTCCCTTACAACCTGAATGGTCCACTACTCCACTTAAATAAATAAAGGTAAAGGATGTAAATTTACCAGTTTTCTCCTTAGAAGCAGATTTGGTTGGGGCTGGGGACTTCTCCTTTGATAAGTTATCAGTTTTCTTCTTTCTTGAGAATACCTTCGGACTCACTTCACTGTCATCACGAGTCTTGGAGCGTTTTGACACTGGCTTTATTGGTGATTTCTTCGGGGGTGGACTAGATTTATTTGCAACTTTGGTTTTCTTACCTCTAGGTTTTGCGACAGATTCCTTCTTTTTAGTTGACTTTATTGAGCTACGTTTTCTTTTTCGTTTCCCCACTTCCTCCTCTGATTCTTCTTCAGATTCACTCTTTTCCTCACTTTCAGAAGGCTCAGGCATTTCATCCTCAGATTTCTCTGCAGCTCCATTTTCCTCTTCTTTATATTCTTCCTTCTCTTCTTTTTCTTCTTCTTCTTCTTCTTCCTCTGAGTCATCTTCAGAGTCAGATGTACTCTTTTTCTCCTCCAACTTCGAAGCATCCTCATTCTTTCTCTGCTTCTGCAAAATACCTTACTTTTAAGAGTATACAATGCAATAAATGCATGAAGCTGTTGGGCAGAAAACCTTAGAGTTTAGGTTATGTAAACCCCAAATATATGTTATTAAACTTTGATTGAATAAAATTATGGCGTTATATGCTACACAACGAAATAAAAAACTTGAACTTCGCTCCTAGCAGGAAACAGTATACGTACAAAGAAGCTGTCCTCCTCTCCCCTCACTACAATAATACTGTCCCAAAATCAATGTCTACTTTTTTTTTTTTTAGGAAGTTAGTTGTGCATGAATCAATATTATCCCTAAGATAAGTTAATTAGAAGCACTTGAATCTAATACACTAACTGCACATAAGGGTATATATCACTATCAAACTTATCGTTAATTTTTGCAAGAAAATGGAAAGTGGTCATTCATTTGGGACAAAGGACGTAAATACTATATATATATGTATATAAGAACATGAACACCACTAAGTTCGAACAATTTATTGCACCAACAATTTTCCACTGTCCCAATCAATAATCATATTGATTTATGCCAAGTACCTTTGCAGAACTTTTTGGAGGCGAGCTGTCAGATGTTGAACTTTGTTTCCTTCTACGCTTTTGGCCCCTGCTTGACTGATAATCAGAGTATTAAAAAAAAATTAAAAATCATAAACAAGTTATGGCAAAAAGACAACCATAATACAAACCTTCTCTTGTTCTGAGAGTAGAACAGATGTTGTAGCATGAGGAGCCACCAAAAAATCTATCAGCTTAGAGACAATGTCTTCCTGCATACATTTTGAAATCATT
Source organism: Pelargonium cotyledonis (assembly GCA_036897625.1). Lineage (NCBI taxonomy): Eukaryota > Viridiplantae > Streptophyta > Magnoliopsida > Geraniales > Geraniaceae > Pelargonium > Pelargonium cotyledonis. The sequence continues at coordinate 10,312 of JAYMTA010002559.1, read as the reverse complement.
AAAGTGAATATTACTCAACATGCTCAGTTTGCAAAACCAAAACAATTGCACAAATATAGCCTTCTCATAATGGTTGGCTTTCTACCTCAAAGAAATTTAAATAGACTATTCTTTACACCATTCAATGTAGCAAAAAGGGATAAATTGCATGGTTTGACATAGTTTGTAACTTTGCAGGATTAACTAGAATGTAGGTCAATGGTGTTTGGTTAAACTTAAATCGGGGAAGAAAAAAAAAGTTGCCTGGTAACAGAAACTACTTGTATAATTAAGATGGAATGTTATAGTGACAATGATACTAGGCCTCCTCTCATTCCCGTGCCTCCCGACAAACTTTGACGTGGTCAGAGATCAACCCCTGGAATGTTGTACAACAAAGGAGTATAACCAATTGAAAAGCTGCCACTGGATTATTGTTTTTTTTTTTCCAAGAATAACAAATAAAGTATAGCTTTTGGTTTATTTTGCAAGTGTTAAGGAGAAACAAGAGTAGCTGGGAAGAAACCAGGAATCACTAAAAATTTGAAACAAAATCCATATATATGACAAGTCAACCATGGTAAAGCTTGCCTTTTTAGAATTGGAATAGCACCGAAACCTATGATTTATTAGATCCAAAATAGTGAATTGGTTGTAACACAACTTTGCAAGCTATTCTGTTTATTTTTTCATTCAATGAATCAAAATATGCAAATTACAGTTGCTTTTAAGAATAAAAAATGATTATAAATATCAGTTTCAACTTTCAAGCACATGTTCTTTTAATAAGAAAAAATATTTGTACTTGAATTCTAACTTTTTTTCTTGATGAACATATTAACCCCAACCATCCAAAAGGAAATTAACTAATATGCAGACAACTCATAAGTTACTTTCATTGTTAACTATTTCATGATCTGCTCTTCAAATGAGTTTCATAACTTCCTACTATTTTGGTCATAATATTATCACAACAAAGAAACCTTGAAGAAGAACTGGCCAAGAGGAATGACACAATACATCAGACCATTTCAGGGGTAAAGGAAACATGTGTCGATTTTTGCCCTAATCCTAAATGGAGTATTTCTAAAACGAAATGATGAGCATTCTACAAAAATGCCAGCTAATAATTCCTGACTGTTAACTTTGCATCACAATAAGTTATTGAATCATCAGAGATGATACAACAGGCCAAGTGTTGCAACTTCCCTAGGTTAGAAAACACCATGCCCCTCAGCTATACAAACACACCTAACATGGTACAGTAGTAAATCAACGAACCTTCCTTGTAGTAGCCTTTGCAATGGGTATGTCAAGCACATCACAGATTTCCACCAGCTTCTCCTTATTACACTTGTCAAACTTTTCTTTAACTTTGAGTTTTTGCTTTTCCTGAAAGAATGACAAATTTTACGTCACAATCCCAGAGATCATTTTCATTATACTACTACCGCTCCCATCGCGTGAAAAAAATATAAAGCAATTCATGACAAGAACAAATATATGCTTTCACATAATTTTTTGTACCTCATTTTCATGCCAAACAAAACCCGAAAACCGAGAAATGTTACTCTTAATCTGAATTGCCTGCAAAAGCCAAGGTATGGGGTCACAGAATAGCAAGATTTGCAAACTTAGTTGAGCACCTGATAAGTATCTCAACAGTACAATCCCAGGAGCATTTATAGGCACACATCCAGACTCCCAGCTAAAGGAAATGGAAAACAAAACAAAATAACAATACAGATCCTGATTCCCAACTACATAGCTGTATAAGGAACCTTGAATGTGTAGCAGAACAAATCTTCAAGTAATTGGCACGAAACTAAAGGAAGACAGAATCCCTGACTCCCAACCAGAAAGTTAGAAGGAGCTAACAAGTGTAGAAGACATTCAATTACCTTCCCTCGCCTTCCGAAGAGGATCGTATGAAGCAGTTTGAAGGTGTCATCGGTCTTCCTTCTTGATAACTTGAATGCAACTGAAAGGACATAATATTTAAATGTTAAAATAATGCCCACAATCATGGGTAAAACATAGATATTTACAACTCACATCTCCACCTAAATTGTGGATATGAATCTTTTACCACCACATGAGATAAGAACCCAACTTCTCCAGTCAGCTTCTTCCACTGACAAATAATTACCTATCCATGGATCAAGTAGCAGCTAGCACATACAATCCTAAATCTCTAAGAGACCTTAAAAAAAAGGTTAGGTTTGGAAATTAACACGGGAAAAATGTTACAAATCCAAATGGTTCATTGAAAGAAAAATTATAAAAGCTTTGATTGCTTATTGTAATACTTGTCTCACAATGCACTATATCAGAAAAAGATCCATCAAACGTGTTGCCGTCGCAATAGATACATGTAGCATGTACAGTAACAATTCTACTATCACAAGTCAACTTACATGATTTTCAAGCAGAAAATATGAACTTTTCCCTTTAAACAGAAACATACTTATACTGACTCATTTTTTCTGTCCAGGATGATCTAGAGAATGATCAGCCAAGTGCAGCTTGCAAGGCAGGCAGCTATATCTGATATCTAGCATATCCTTTTTTAATGTCAGTTTATTGGTTGTGTAGCTTATGTACTGCTCATAATTTGGCCAAATAAAGATAGACATGGTCAATCTAAAACTTGGTTTTGTACTGACATAGCGAACTTATGCCTTGTTTATTATTATTGAAGTTCTGCACTATTTATCAAAAAATATTACAATAACCAACATCCAGTCAATGTTTCCAAACATGAACAATCCCATCACTGGTGATACAAGTGCATTGCAATTACTTATGGCAATACACCAGATGACTGATGCTAGAAAACTTACCATAAAATGAAAATAAAATACATATCCACTCCTTGTTTAAAAAACCAACATTGCTAATTGAGAACTTTATACAGTACATATGCTACAGCTTAAAAGATTTAAAAAAATAACAATCTGCATGTCACACGTATTACTGCAAAAGCAATTATGATATGTACCGAGAACTGATGAGTGACCAACACAACTGTATGAAAACAATCCCTTATTAACATCCTAACCAAATGAAAACTGGACAAGACAACCAGTTTCAATAAGACCAACGTACATATATGATGAAATGTGCTTTGTCCTGTGCTTTTAAGAAGTACCACCTTTAAACGCACGATCAAATTGGGGCCTTGAATAAGTTATCAAAATCCAATCATAGTGCATGTAGATACCAATTGAAAGGCTTTTGACTCAACAGATTAGAACTCAGACTACAGCAAATGACTAAGGATATATCTGTTTTAGGTAAAATATCTTTCATCTAGAAACATCTTCATATAACATATTTTCCACTGTTTTTCTCTTTGAAATTTTGCATAAAATAACTCAAAACCTTTTTTAAGTGAAGAGTTGAACCTTAAAATATAAGTTGATACAACCAAAATCAATCACAGAGCAGAGGAACTTTCTGCAAGACAGGGAAAAGATGGGTTTTCTTTTAGGTCTTGGTATAAAATGTATGAAAAGAACATCTAGGCCTAACACCACCTCTGAAAAGATCATCTAGGCCTAACACCACCTCTGAAAAGATAATGATTTAAGGGCATGATTACAGAAGGATCATGCTTCACGTCACAGTTTTGGAAGGTCACTGTGATTCCACTATAGTCATCAATGGAACTGCAAAGACAAATTGCTGAAGTGGCCTCAAAATAACTTAAGTGGAATTCAATTACAGTAAAGCTAAAAGCGCACAGATAGGTTTTTGACTAAACCGAGAATTGAAGAGATGAATTTTGATAAGGATTGGCAGAGGAATGGGTTATGGATGTTGTCGGTGCAGTTGCATGAGACATGAGAGAGAGGCAATGGACATGGATAGGTCTGAATATTTAGGGGAGAGAGAGAGATATGAAAAGAAGAGGAAGGGAAATCTTTGTTACCAGAAAACTATCACCAGGTAGCGATCTCCGTTCCGGAACTTTTCGTTCCGAACGGACAAATTTGTATTCCCACTTGAAGAAAATACTATATATATAAAACTAACTTTTTTCCATAAAAATACCCATACGCAAAGAAAAATAGAGTTTTTTCTTGACTATATGTTATGGATCACAGGGAAATTTTTCCTGTTTGAAGGTGAGTTGTTCCTCATGTTTGACCGCTCAGAAAAATGACCACCACTTACCAATTGAGGAAAACAAATAAAGCCTTGGAAAATATAAGAAAAGTATCAAAGTTTTATAATATTCAATAAACATGATAGCATCCTTAATTTTATTAAGGTAAGATTTCTATAACAAAATTCCAAGCCAAGGTGGACAACCATTAAAATATTCCATATTCGGCTAATCCGGGCCACTTCCCAAAAATATGATTAAAACAAATGCTATGATTTATAAAAGGATAATAATTTAAGGACAAATTATTAGGCAACCAACATAGTGATATGGTATCATTAACTTCAGCAGGTAGTAGCATGATAATGAAATGAAAACTAGCATAACTAACATCTGTTCATGAAAATAATAACCAAAAATCGCTACAATTTAAACTTCCGTGGGACTACCTAATGAGTCAATAATAATATCAATCAAATCAACATATTTAGGAGCTATTACCAAGTCACGGGGTGAGGGATGAACATGAAAATAATAAAATAAAAAAACAACCAGTTTAACGCTAATGGATATGATACATACCGTTAGGTATATCTTTCAGTGCAGTGCCAGGGCCCTGCAATTCCCAAAAGCTAACTCATGAACAAGATAAAATCACATCAAGGAAACCATTTTTTTTATATGAATAAAGTTCAAGTGAAAATTAATACCTTCTCAATGTGGAATTCCCTGACAGCTTCTCTTTCGATAGATGCGACCAGCCTTTCAACTGACTTTCGCTCACGTATGGGACGATCCGCAAAAGGGGTCCTTTGCTCTTGCTCTTTCTTCTCTTCCACATCCTTTGCCTTCTCTTTAACTTTCTGAGCACCACTCTTTCCCTTTCCACGCTTCTTGAACCCTATCCACTTATTCTCTTCAACCTTCTCTTCCTCCTCCTTGGGCTCATCAACCTTCTCTTCCTCCTCCTTGGGCTCATCAACCTTCTCTTCCTCCTCCTTGGGCTCATCAACCTTCTCTTCCTCCTCCTTAGGCTCATCAACCTTCTCTTCCTCCTCCTTAGGCTCATCAACCTTCTCTTTCTCCTCCTTGGGCTCATCAACCTTCTCCTCCACATTCTCATTGATTTCATCCTTCTCTTCATATTCCACGTTTTCTTTAGAAACGGTATCTTCTTCTATCGCTTCAGGTTTGAGCTCATCCTTCTTGTCTTCCTTTTGAGGTTTGAGCTCTTCCTCTTCTTTTTCAGGTTTGGGCACATCTTCTGCTTCATCACTTTTATTTTTCTCATCGTCTGTCTCCTTTTTACTTTCATTTTCTACCTTGTTCCCCACCATTTCCTCAGTCTCAACTTTTGCCTCAACTTGTTTATCTTCTTCCATTACTTTCACCCCATTTTCCTCCTTTTCCTTCACAGCTTCTCCAGTCTTCTCCGGCATGCTATTCCCATTTTCCATGGGTTCAGCCACTTTGGTAGCCAAATCTTCCTCACCCATTATTGACCTAAATCAGACCCAGATCACAGTCTGGGTTAAAAAAATACACCTTCAAAACACCAAATATGCAAACATGATAAATGATACTAAATAGCAAAAAGTAAGAAATATATAACTAGAAAAATAATATGCAGAAAACTGAATAGGCAGTTCAAGAATCTGGAATACCACAACCCGAAAACTTTGAAGTGGAGAAAGCATGAAAATGCATTCAACTACTAAAATCCATCAGCACAAACATTTAGAATAAAACTCACAATGTCTAAAACAAGCCGCTACAATCATGAACACTAAGATGCAAAAATTACCAACTTTGCAACCTAGAATTCAAATGCAATAGCAAAACCCTTAGTTAGGCCGCTGATAAAATCATAATTCAGCTTCAATAACTGTTTTTCTTCTTCTTCTTCTTCTTAATTTGAAAGGAAAAAAGTAATTTATTCTCAACAAAAAAAAAAAAAAAAAGGAAGCAATACTCAAATACTTCCCATGCTAAACTTCAAATGCAACAGGAAAACCCTCAGTTAGGTTACCGAGAAATTGATAACTCAACTTCAAATCTTCCTTTCACCCTTTCAATTTTGAAAAACAGATTTAAAATTGAAGCTTTTATTCAATTCAGCAAGCCTCTAGAGATTACAGGCTCCAAAAACACAAAATCTGAGATTCAACGATTCGCCTGCTTCTCCAATCCTGCATTTTTTCCGGTGAAAACGAATGTAGAGAACTGCAAATATCAAGACTTACAGAGTAAAAGGAGCAATTGTGGCGATCGAGAGCTTGGAAGCTATGGTTGCTGTGTTGTGTGACGCCGGAACAATCCCAGTTCGAGGACTGAGTGTTGAAGCCTAGACTTTGATCGGCTTTTTCTTCGTTAATATAGTCCGGACTCCAAATCCGGATTTTAAATACAGTTAATGCCACGTAGGAAGGATCGTGTCAGATGTCGATGAACGGCTCGGATTTTGAAATCTGAAACTTGGTTCTCTCCTCCAATGTCCAATCAGGTTTTGCATGAAATTGCTGTGACGAATGTATCATTCTTTTTTTTTTCTTTTTTTCTTTTCTTATATCGAGAAATTCTGAGCGGATTCGTATACTTGTTGTTGACATATCTAAGTTGTGTGTCGCTTGTTTTTCATTTTGAGACAATTGTGTGTTTTTCCAATTGTAAACTAATTAGTTAAAAATTAAAATAAGTATCTTCACTTATAATCTTAGTATTTCATGCATTTAAAAGAGTAAATTAGTATTTGAGATTGAGTGTTAAATTCTACAGTGCCATTGACTTCAATAATTTTGTCATCGACTATGACATGTTTGATATGGTAATAAAATGTTATGATTGTAGAACGGTTATACTATGTTAAGTTTCCAAATTAGCGATATTTGTGATATTAATGGTAAGCCCACACAAGAATTAGATTGGGCTAATACTCCAAAACCCATGGTTTTATTTATTTATTTAAATTTGAAAAAATGTTCAATTTAATCCTTGAACCATTTAAATCGTTTGGATTTAAACCCTCAACTTTCAAGTGTTTCAAAATAGTTCAAAGTTCACAAAAGTTATTGGAATTAGTCCAAAGTTGGACGAAAACGTTTGACAGAAGGACATTCCGTCAAATAGGGAGACAAAATCCATTAGTTGAGCTAATTTGGAAGTAGTCCACGTCAACACACTTGACGGATTCTGTCTCTCCATTTGACGGAATGTCCTTCCGTCAAACGATTTGCTCAAACTTTGGACTAAAATCAAACGTTTTGCTTAACTTTGAACTATTCTGAAACATTTGAAAGTTAAGGGACTAAATCCAAACGTTTTGAATAGTTCAGAGACTAAATTGAACCTTTTTCTTTTAAATTTGTAAATGTCATCACCCAAAGCCTAAAGCAAGAGAATGGACAGTAATGTGATGTTGCATGTGCCTAGCTTCCTTCTCTACGTACCATATACACAAGCATATACATAGAGAAACAAAGATTGCAGCTTAGTGCTAATTATAGATGTGCAAGTTTTGATGTAGCCCATTTTTTAGTTCGGCGATACCAACGTCATGAAGATAGCTCAATCTGTGAGACTCCAATCGCCTTAAATTGCTTGATCCAATGGGTTGGTACTAGACCATTCTTTTCATTCATCAAAAGTACAATATAATTGAACATAAAAAAACAATAGCTTTGCTACTTAGATATCTCATGACATTCATCTCGGATTTTTCTCGATTTGCCTAGATTTTCTTTCGACTAATATTGCAAAACAAGATCTCCTTCAAAGATGACCTCTCTGACGCCCTACTTAGTCAAATATCTGCTCTCTAAATCTCTCCCATTTATTCTTGCTTATATTTTGTGCTTTGATTCTTCTCCTTTTTATAGAAAATTCTTCAGACGTCTTCTTTGAAACTCAAAGGAAGTGTTGTGCAATGAAAAGGATGTTTCAATTTTCAAATGAGTTAAAGAAGGAATGTGCATCAATTCCACAAAAGATGAGAATAAATAATAGTTAAGCACAAAATCATATACTACAAAAAGTGACCCACCAAAAGGACTTGAAACTCTAGAGATATATATAGGCGTGAGATATAGGCCACTTTCTAATGATTCCTCCACCAAAGTTTCACATTTTCACCCAACTTTTTAATCATAAAAGCCCTATTAGGCAATAATATCATTATTTTCTTTAATAAAACAACTAACTTAATAATGCTTTCATGTGAAAAAAAAGGTCAACAAAAAGGCTGGTTAGAGATCAAAGTAGAAGATATTGGGTTACATAAAGTGGATGATTTTAAGGAGTTTTAGCAGCCTCCCATGTGCTAATACTATGTTGAAACATATGTGTCGTGAAATTGATAAATGGTTAAATACGAGCGTGAACAGCGCAAAATCTCGAGTATTTCACTAATATCCTGACCGATAAATGTTGTAATAGTGAATTTTTGTTGAAGACAAAAATAGTGGATATTAGATTGTATGTTCTAACAAATAACAAACATCAAGCTTTGTTGAAACATTACATTTCATCAAGAGAACAAAATGAAAAACAAGAACTCAAGAGTCTTAGCTCTTAAGATCAAGCTCATAGTGACCAAATTTGGAAATGTCAATCTCTATCAAGTTGTCTTCCTCATTGATCTCAGCCAAGAGCTCCATTAGACCCTCTTGCCCAAATATGGATTCAGATAGTAAATCTGCTGCCAAATTTGACTGCACTTTCTGCTTTGAGTTTTCACATGGAAGAGCAATCTCAATGAGACTATCATCATCTTCTTCGTCGTTGTCTTCGTCATCACTCGAGGCTGAAACCGAATCATCAGTTTTTTCTGTGCTCTCATCCCCATCCACATTGTTGGAACAAAACCAGTTGAGCTCAAAATCTGGACTCTTTATCAACTCATCACCATCATCACTTTCACTTTCCATTTCAATTTCTGGAGATTTGAAATCATGGTGTATCTGGTTTCCTTCAACTTGAGCTACACTTTCAGTTTCTGACTGAAACTCCTCAGAATCAGCATCTTCTTCATCTCCCAACTGATGTTTGGCGCTACAAATAAGATCCTCAGCTTGTGCTGCTGGTTCTGGATTGCCATCAAAGACCACCTTTGTCTTCTTGAATGTGACAAACAAAAGAGTTGATAGAGCCAGTATTGAAACTGTAACCAGGAAAGGCAAGAACCAAACACCTAGAAAACAAGACAACACAAGAAAAGGAACCAAGACAAGAGCAGACACCAAAGAGGGTTTGGTGACACAAAATGAACTTGAACCCTCAGCAGTTTGGCCCATTTTCAAGGATCAAGAGAAAAAAACAACTAACAATGGATTGAGAGGCAACAATATATAAAAGATTTATGGGTTTTACAGGATTTGGAAAGTGAAACTATCCAGGAGATTTAAGGCTGAAAAAAGGGCAAGAAAGTTCAAAAAAACCTCTACTTCTGACTTTGCAGCAGCTTGATGGGTCAGTGTACTATGAGCTGAAAATGGAAAGGAAAAACATATGGAAAACTAAGCTCTTGATACCTGAAGTTTGGTCAATGCATTTCTTGTGAAATGGGTACCTTTTGTTGGGCACAGCTCTCCTAGACAAATAAACAAACACTTGGTGTGCAATTTGCTTTCCCCAATATCAAACAGTTGGTCTTTATCTGCAAGTGATTCTCTAGATAAAAGGAAAGGTCTTTCATGATTTTCCTTCCAGTAGAACCCAATTTACAACTCTCAAAAACATTGGTATTGACAGTTCCATGTGACACAGCATCAAAGGTCACCACATGGCACAAGCAAAAGCAGAGAACCCAATTCAGACAAAAACCATTTAACAAATATCTATCTACACTATAACCCAATTCCAAAATCAAACAGTCAAATTTAAGAAAGATAAAATTTTCTCAATTGCATCATAAAGATCAAATTTTTTTCCCAAGAAACAAACATCCCACTATTCTCTATTCATGAAAATGATTTCAAAAATGAAACAGAAGGAACAGTGTTGCAGGTAAATAATTGAGATGACCCAATTTTTCATTGGCTGAAAGAAAAGTTAAGAGAAAATGAGTAGAGCTAATAAATATTTTGTGGATCCATGTTGATGGGCTGTGCAGGATGTCGGATTTTTGATGGAAACCCATTACCTCACCTTGTGGCTTGAAAAAAAGAGGTGTTGGTCGGTTATGCTACAAGCACTCATTACTTGTGTGTATTCACAAGCAAACAAAGC
>JAYMTA010002558.1:0-16242 GCA_036897625.1 Pelargonium cotyledonis | reverse complement strand
CCCCGCCGGCCATCGGGGCCAAGCCTCCCCGCGAGTTGAGAGGGAGGAGAGCCGAGATTTCGTGGCTGTCCGCCGCCACCATGGCCGTGGAGAGATTTCGCTTCGCCTCGCCTCGCCGAGATCTGGCCAGAGATGGAGGGAGGAGGAAGATGAGAGCCTTGCCGAAGAGAGTGGTGTGAGAGAGTGTGATGAGAGAGGGAGAGAGAGGCGTGGGGAAGAGAGAGGCGTGAGTGCAGCTAGGGTTTTAGGTTCATTTTAGGGCTTGTTTGACTAAATAGATTGTGAGTATAATAGTCTTTAAACATCAAACTAACGGTCAATCTATCTGTGAAACTACAAAATCGTTAAATGTAAAATTTATAGGGGCTATATGTCATGGTCAATAGTTTATAGGGGCTATCTGTCGTTAGTCAATAATTCATACCGACTTAGTATAATTAACCCTCATACATAACATCAAATGAACTTTTGTGTTTAGCTTAAGCGATACAACGACAGATTATTTGTTGCAGATAGAGAAAAATCAATTAGCTCCATTGAGCTTCTTCCAATACAAATATATTCCTTACAAATTAGATTACTCCACCATGTGCTTCTTCCAAAAACGAACAAACCAAACTGGACACTAAAAAAAACAATGCCACAGTTTTAGCAAATATGGACCACATATTTCTCTAAGTCATGCATTTGGAGGTTCAGTAAGTAGAAAAATTTGAATCACACGTTGATAAAATATAAAACACATTGAGGCAATATTTAGTATATAAAGTTGAAAAGTATCCCCCGTCGAAAAAGTAAAGAAACTCTTGAGATGAAAACTACTATATAAAACCTATCATCTCATATACTTCTAAAGCATAATAGTGACTGTCATAATGATTGCTATTAACTATTATTATTTGTTATTGAGTAATTTTTTTAACTTATGAATTATGAATGATCAATTGAGTTATAAGCAATGAGTGCTTCAAATTGCTAAAGTTGATGAGGTGCCAACACCTAAAGCATCCTCACCAACTTTAATATACATATATGTATGGATTTAAGTGGTCAACATTTTGTAATCCATGTATATTATGTGTAATGATTTAAATTTACATGTAAATTTTGAATTTGAACATTTTGTAAATAAAAAACTCAATGTGAGATGATATAATTTTGAGTTTAAAGATGATGTGATAAACTTATAAATAAAATATTTTTACTTTATCATTAGAAAATTTTGTTATTGTCTTATTTCTATTAAAATTTTTGAATAATTTTATCAATTCAAGATAATTATATGTAATAGATGCATTGAAAACTATTGATTTGAACTTTTATTAGGTTAAAATCAATCGTAATTTCTCTAATTTTAAGATCATAGATCACGCACAGACACATATTATAATTTATTGATATAGTCTCACAATAAGTTTCTTAAAATTTTAAATGAGTATATAAAATCTTATGCAAATTTTTTTATAACAAAACATTTAAGTAACTAAAATTAATTAGACTAATAATATTTTTATTATAAGTTTTTGCTTCCCGTGCAACGCACTGGTTGAATACTAGTTAATGATGATATTATAGTGCTTAATTTTCCCTCGTGTGCCCCCATGTGCCTAGGATATAATAATAAACTCAACTAGTCCTTTAAGAAGACACTCATTTTGAGACATAAAGAGTACTAACAAACATTAAGTTTTTATTTTTAACGACTTAACATTTTGCACAAATGAGATGTGTCACAAAAAGCAGAGAGATGTAACCAAACATAACAAGATAGCTTATCAAAAATCAAATAGACAGATAATTGAATAAGAAACAATATTGATTTTAATCAATATCTAATCTTATCTCCACAAGTAACTGTTTTAAAGTGTTTGATCCCCGAAAATATATTACGACATCGACTGGTTTTCTTATCTAATAGTCAAGGTTTCTGACTTAGTTAAATTACTAGTCAAGTCTGGTCTTCGGGTTTTTTGGTGGTAGCTGTGATCCAAATTTGGTCAGTGACGTGACCCTGCTCAGGTAACGCACCGTTAAACGGAGCCCCGAGGGACCACCTCCAGCGTGAGAATAAATTGTCCACACAAACAAAAATATGTAATGGAACAAAGAATCTAATCTTCGTAATCCGTTCAAATATCGAATAACGTACGAAAATTGCGATGAACACACGAAAAACGTTTGAGAGAGTTTTCAGATTCTTGCAAATGTATTAAGAGTGGTAAAATGACCGAACATGATACTGTGGTCTTGGGACTCCTATATTCCTTAAGGTTACCTGACACATGGCGACATCATATTAGTCGGTATCATGGTGGGGCCGCGGACACTCTGATCTTTCTTATACTCCCTGCCTGTTGGATTTATTCACCAACAGATCAGGTGATGTTCTCATTCTATTTCATCTCTCTGTCTGTTGGTTCTAATGCCAGCTGCATTGGCTAGTTCTGGTCTTCGGCCGTGGGAGGCATAATGTTACTTGGGTCGAAGCCTGTTCGAACCTAGACTGAGGGCTTATATGCTCTCAGGACATGGGAAGAGTGTTCGGGTGACTAATTATGTAAAACATAATCAAATTAATATAAAAAGCAAAGAAAATTCTCAATCTCAGGACACATTTTGAATTGTTCATCATGACATTCTCGGGGCATATATTTTGAAGTGTTCATCGGGAAATTTTCAGGGCATATGTTGATGTACTCATCGGGAAATTATTGGGGCACATTTGGATGTAACTATATATGGAGACATTCTCGGCGCACATTTTGATGTTATCATCGGGACATTCTCGAGGCACATTTTAATGTATCTGTTGGAACATTCTCGGGACTCATTTAATCTTTCTTTTTTTTAAGGGGTGTGCCAAGCCTGTGCAGTAGTGCAACGCATAGGGGACACTCGAGAGACTCAACAACAAGCTACTGTATTTCAGGGCATTTATAATTCGGGACATTCGTTAATCGGGACATTCGTAAGTCGGGACATTTGTAATTCTAGAATGCATAATCGGGACATTCGTAATCGAAACATTTATGATTTAGAACATTCAGATATTTGTAATCAAGATATTCGTATTTCAGAACATTCGTATCCAGGACAATCGTTAATTGGGACATTCATAATTCGGTATATTCGTATTTAGGACATTCATTAATCGAGACATTCGTGATTTGTGACATTCATAATTGGAACATTCGTAATTCGGGGCATTCGTGATTATTCGTGATTATTCGTGTCATTCGGGATTATTTGGGATAATCATAAATCAGGACATTCGTAATTCAAGACATTCGTGATTCAAGACATTCGTAATTCGGGACATTTGTAACAAGGAAAGTATAGTTTGGCAAACAATGGTTTCACCGTCTAACATAGTAAATATGAAGATAATAGGTAGATCAATGAGTGAAGTGAATTTACTTACTTGACACAACAATCAACGAGCTTTTGGTCAATGACAAGCATGTGACAACCAGACAAACAAGAAATACAGCACCTGTTGTATCACCAGACAGATCGAATTAACATAAATATTTTTAGTCAAAATGATAGTGGTGAAAATATGCAACTAAATCAAATGTTTTTGATTAATTGAACAAGATCATACTTAATATGATGTTGAATGTTTCAAATGTATATGTATTGGAAAATATTTTTAAAAGTGAAAATTAAATTCTCAAACAAAAATTATTTTTAATGCAAAAGTGAATTTCAAATGACAGAACTAACTAGATGAAAATCCGAGCATCGTCTGAGTGTAAAAACTAGTATTATTGAAGTGGAAATACTTAAATTTTGATACATTAAAATGTACACCAAAGCATGCCAACTGGGCTGCTTCAGTTCAGGCAAATGTTGACCATGAAAGCAGCATGTCCAAGAAGAAGGCCAAGATTGCTATCAATTTCTCAAGAGAAAATTTCAGCATGACAATTTTGGATTGCTATAGTTCACAAATAAAAAATAAATAAACTCACCAATAGCTATCGAATAAAATTATCGGGACACATTTTGATGTACTCATCGGGACACCATCTGGGCGCACTTTGATGTACTCATCAGGACACCATCGGGGGCACACTTTGATGTAATCATCGGGACATTATCGGGGCACAGTTTGATGTATTCATCGGGACATTCTCGAGAGGCATTTTGATGTACTCATCGGGACATTTTTGGGGCACATTTTGAGGTTATCATCGGAACATTCTCGGGGCACATTTTAATGTACTCATCGGGACATTTTCGGGACACATTTTGAGGTTATCATCGGAACATTCTCGGGCCACATTTTAATGAACTCATCTGGACATTCACGGAGTGCATTTTGATTTTTTCATCTGGATATTCTTGGAGCACATTTTGATGTACTCGATCTTCGGTACATTTGTAATCCAGGACATTCAGTATTCAGGACATTCGTAATTCGGAACATTCTCGGGGTTTGGGACATTCGTGACTCAGGACATTATGACTCGGGACAATCAAAATTCAGAACATTCGCGATTCACGGCACTTGTAGTTCGGGACATTCGTAATCCGAGACATTCGTATTCGGGATATTCGTATTCAGGACATTTGTATTAGGGACATTTGCATTTGGGACATTTGTCATTCGGGACATTCGTAATCAGGACAATCATAATTCCGACAATCATAATTCGGGACATACTCGGGGCATTCGTAAATTGAGACATTCGTATCCGGGATAATCGTATTCAGGACATTCGTGATTTGGGACATCGTAAATGGGATTTTCCTATTCGAGATTCGGGACATTCTCGGGGTACATTTTGATGTAGATTCATAATTTGAGATTCATATTCGAGACATTCGTGACATTCATATTCGGGACATTCGTATCTAGGACATTCATAACCGAGACATTCGTAATTCGGGACAGTCAAAATTCGTAATTCGAAACTTTCGTAATTCAGGACATTCCTAATTCGGGACAATCGCATTCAGGACATTCGTAATCGGGACATTCATATTTGGAACATTCATAATTTGGGACAATTGTAATTCGGGACATTCGTTATTCGGGACATTCGTAATTGGGACATTCATAATTCGGGACAATCATAAATCAGGACATTCATAATTCGGGACATTCGTAAATCAAGACATTCGTAATTCGGAAATTTCATAATTCGGGACAATCATAATTCGGGACATTTGTAATTCGGGACTTTCGTAATTCGGGACAACCGTAATTTGGGACATCAGACAATCGTATTCGGGATATTCTTAATCGGGACACTCGTATATGAGACAATCGCAATTCAAGACAATCGTAATTCGGGACATTCGTAATTCGAGACATTCATATTCAAGACATTCGTATTGGGGACATTCGTTAATCGAAACTTTCGTAATTCGGAACATTCGTAATCGGGACAATCATATTCAGGACATTCGCAATTTGGGACATTCGTAATTCGGGATATTCGTAAATCGGGACATTCATAATTCAGGACAATCATAATTCGGGAAATTCGAATATGGGACAATCGTAATTCGGGACAATCGTAATTTGGGACATTCGTAAATCGAGACATTCGTAAACCGGACAATCACAATTCGGGACAATCGTAATTCGAGACATTCGTATTTGGGACATTCGTAATTCGGGACAATCGTATTCAGGACATTCGTATATGATACTTTCGTAATCGGGACATTCGTAAGGGGTTTTAGATGCACTCATGCATTTGTCTGCAGATGTACCAAAATAGCAAATACATGACGTTAGTAGGTCTTGAGAAGAAATATCACCATCAAAATCAACATAATTAAAATTGCCTCACCAAAAACTAAGTAAAAGTGAAAAGGGAGAGATATAATTAAACAACATAAAGATGATGAAATATCGATATATACCTGTAAAACAATACTTAACATGCTCAAGTTCCCCATAGTCACCATTTGGTCCATAGTTTATAGGGTCTGTCTTGGAATAGTATCACCTGGAAATTAAAAGGAAAAAAGAAGTTATGTTTATAGAAAGAAACCACAAATCAAAATATTGTAGCACCTAGCTTATTATATGATTGACATAACACTAAAATATACCTACTTAACATTCAAATACAAGCATAAGACTCATACCATCCTAATTGCACCCCTAGAAATAAGCATCTGATCCTCTCCCCAATATGGATCCCCAATATACCAGGTATTATTTGTCTTCTCAAGTGAAAAATAAAATATAAACAAGGATATGAAAGATTGTACCCATCATAAGCCTAGCTATGGCTACTGGCAAATTTATGAGTCTCAAGACTTAAATTTATGGGGACTTTTAGTGAACCTGAATGCATCAATTCAAATAACTGGACCCATCATTTGGTTACGACATAAAAACACAGTTTATATTTTTTTCAAAAAATCATCAAGCAAAGTTCCTCAACAACAAAAAATTAACAACTATCAAAGCAGGCACTAGGTTTTAAAACAATTACACTGACGGGCTCGTTTTGTTGACAGCTCTTGGAGGATCCCCAATTATGTTCCTGTTGATGTTGCTCAACGCTCTCCTATTGTATCCAATCGGAGGAAGCTTGTTGCCAACAACAGGGCCAAAACCACATTTGCAAATAAAAATCCAATTTTTCAGTATTAGGGTTTAACTGATTCAAATTGTTAACACAAGCACCAACGTATGAGAGAAAAGGAATACATATCCAGATCGGTCACCTAGGTTATTAGCGCGTCCGATCACACCCGGATCGTTCTCATCTGATCCAGCCAATCAACAATCTGCAAAGAACAGCTTCGGAAAATCGAAACCCCAATTATCGACCAAATCAGAACAGCGAATAGCGAAATAAAAAGCAACACCGATAGACCCAATCAAATTCACAATTTGAGTTTCAAAAAGAAGCAGAGAGAAAACAATTAAGAAGAAACGAACAAATTGAAACCCAAATCACGATTCACGAAATCACAAAAAACCACCTCCCTGAAATCGAGAAAACAATTGATCAAGAAGAAACGAAAAGAATCCATTGAGACTACTGGACCAACAAACGAAACCCAGATCACGATTCACGAAATCACAAATACCCACCTCCTTGGAATCGGGAAATCCCGTCAAGTTTCTTTGATGACTTTTATCGAACACTTGCAACCCCAAACCCAAATCGTCCCTTATTCCTCAGATTGAGTACGAAGAGAGAGACCACGAAAAGAAAGAACTCGACTAATGAATTCACAGTGAGTGATGGTACCGGTTTGCTTGTGGGTTGGGTTAAACAATATAAGAGACTAGAAAGGCCAACGTTAACGGCTAGTATATTTTAATCTTTTTTATTTAAAAATTGCTCCACTCAATCTCAACCATCCATCTAAGCACACGAATAAATCATTTGCGCCAAAAAAAAACAACTTTTCTTTCGTGTGCGAATTTTCGTCCGTCAGGCTTGAGTCATTTTAATAAGATTTTTAATTTTTATTTGAAGTCTTGATACTTTAATTCAATTTTTACGTTAATAATCAAAATACGAAAAGTATTGTAAACTTCATTATTTGTAAATGTAAATAAATAAACATTGACACATGTAAAATAGCTCAACTTTCTTGTACCTCGATTAAGTTAATATCCAATTAAATTAGTCACAAGATAAGTACCAAATAACATAATCCTAAGTATATGTTGCAATTTGGTAATTATACATGTGATTATCATATGACACAACTGGCTTAGAAGGGAGTGATATTCTTTGTATTTGTTGTTTATTGCGTGATTGAGTACTCAAAAATCTATCATCCAATTTCACAATTTGATCACGACTTTATTAAAATGTCTCTTTCTTACGCTCAAGCTAGCATACGCTTGAGCGTAAGAAAGCTAGCATAGCTGCACAAAGGAATGCGCAGCGCGCAAGCTGGCATACGCTTTACGGGACATGCATTATTGCCTATATTTTATCGTGACAGTGCAACTACTAATATTTTTTCGCGACTGATTATTATCATTTGTAGCCAAATAGATGCATATTTTTAGAAAGAGTCTAAACACAAAATGACTTGTAAATTTACTTGAGTTATGAGCTATTTAAAAAAAAAAAAAAATTGGAATGTGATTGGATTAAGTTATTAGAAATGTACCTTGCTCGAGTCAAATTATTTGGTTGATGACATTTTACTATCATCTGTCAAAAATGCATGTAACAGTAAATGGAGCTCTTTTCTAAAGCTTCATAAATAATCAGAATGGCACCACCAGGAGCTATACTTTTGAATCCGCTGATTTACATGTCAATTTGTTCCAATCAATTTTCCAGTAATCAGCATAACCCCAAAGAATATAAGGGTTAAAAGAATGAAGCCTTCCAAGATACAATGTTTAATCTATACTGTATACAAAGAATCTCTATGATGCAAAAATCAATGACAACCAGTCGTCTATGAATTATCAACACAAGTCGGTGAACCTGTAGAGAATAAACAAACTTTATTACAAGATCTCTGTTAGTAAAGTAACTCGAGTTCCATAAAACATAGAGCGAATAATATCAGACTGTGATTATGAGTAAAGTGAAAACTTATTAGTTCATGGAGTAACATCAGAGCATAATAAGCACAGTTGCAGCCTATACGCCAGTATTTTACACAGCAAAAGGAACGTTTTGGAAAGACGATTACATGTGAAGTTGAGAATTCAACATGTTAGGCATTTATAGTCAATGTACTCGAGAGTTGTCCCAAGAACTAAACCCTATTTTTTGTCATGTTGCAGTTCCACATGTAACAACTGAACTTCATAGCTCATAGCATGCCTCAATTGATTAACATAAGATTGTCTATCTAAATTTCAGCTCCTGGATTTTATCCCTATTTTCAAAGTTTTCTTTGAACTTATATTCACTGAGAGTCTGTCACAGGAGCCTTATAATCACAGCATTTTATTTAAGATACTAAAAACTGAATTAAGGCATGCTCTTTTCTCTTGCTTAGTTTCAGAATTTCATTATTTTATTTTATGTTTCTCCACAACGAGGTCCATACAAAGGGGTAGCCCTCTACCTACCTATAACCATCCCACCCTACCTAAGAGGCTTCAAACTCACGTTTAAAAGATTATGAGCAGCTTCAGACCATCCATGATAATGCAAAGCCCTATGTAGATATTAACACCTCAGTGTAACAGAAGGAAAAAAATTCCAATTTTTTTACTATCAGTTGACTGCAATATTTACAGTTAGGCTGCATTTGTTTATGACAGGTTTATCCTAAATGAATATTATTTCAAAAGGCAGTACAAGTTTATCCGTGAGAATTTGTTTGTACCTCAAACATTTTTATGCATTTAGAAAAAAACACTGTGCAGATGCAAATCATACCTTAAGATAAGATGACGAGCCCAAGATACATAGCTCCACAAAGGAATATAAATGATATCATTCCCCTGCAAGTAGATTTCATTGTTAAAGTACCGAGAAATCAAACATTAAAAAAAGCACTTACATCTTAGCTCAAATACTCTTGTCAATGCAAAAAAATCTCATAGGGCCTAGCATAGTACAATATATAGGGAAGGAAAAGGAACATAAAGTCTAACCAAATTACTCCCCATCCAACACCAGTGCACGGACAGGGGCAAAGTTCGGCAAACTTCTCGGCATCACTGGAATGCACTCTCCGAGATATTAGATCATCATATATGTCTGTCAATGCAGTCATTAATTCAGATTTATCTTTCTTGAAAAAGTTCACCAATATATATATATATATATAGAGAGAGAGAGAGAGAGAGAGAGAAGAATAGGTCATACCGTAAACCGAAAATAAACTGTTCATTACACCTGCAGTTCACAAAATTAACTCAAGATCAACATCTTTTTTCTACCTAAGAGAACAGAAAAATGGAGTACTTATTCAGTAAAGTTTAAGAAGGAAGATAGGAGAAAGTGTGTACCAATGAAGAGAATGACATAACGAAGTATGCGGACAGTAGTTAGTTCTTGCAAAACCCAAATTAGAGCAAGGAAAAGAATGAATCCTGAGAGGTTCATTTTGTTAATAATGATTCAAGGGATAGGAAGCCAGTTGGTATTGTAGAACTAAAAAGTATTTGAGAAGTCATGAATTGCTCACCAATACAAAGTCCTCTAAGAGTCCACTGTTTGAAAAAAAAAAAATCATACAGCAGTTAGATTACAGACAATAAGACCTTTACTATGATCTTTTAAAGGGAAAAGAAAAACCATTTGACAGCTTCTGAAATGGTGTAACAGAAATGATGATAAAAGGGTAGGATAGAGAAGAAAATATCGTCCACATTTCAATTTCTTACATTTTTAGCAATAAATAGCACAATAAGCAGAGCAAGAACGAAACAACCGGCAGCAATCCTTGCCGTGATAAGATTTGTTGATGCTAGGATCAGAGCCATTCCCCAAAATGATGAACCGAGATCTAGATGCAAAAAGAAGCCATAAACTACTTGAGTACCAGGGCAGAAGCTAAAGTCAAATAGTATATATATATCCAAAAGAGGATACAATTCAAACAAAGATGCAGTTGGCCATTTCTTCTCGAAGAATGCTATCCGTGTGAGGCACACCACTCCTCAAAAACATATGCTTGTGCATGTAGATGAATCACAAATAGGTTACTGACTATAATGTTATCAACCCTGGAGTACTACATATTTTTCATTTGCTGCCATATATTATAGAGATTTTTTTTTACCATTTATATATTATTATCACTGATACTTTTTTTAAAAATTCTGATCCACGGCATGAGGTACTTTATGGTATGCATAAATAGGATTTACTGCATAGTTGTCAACTTATGATTAAGTAATACATAAAAGTAGGAAAGAGAGTGGGGAGCGTGGAGGCGGAGGAAAAGATGTGTTGTTTCCATGCTAACATATTAGTTTTTGGTTGCATCGTGTTTAGTGATTACTTGTTCTCTTTGTGAATCACCATCACAAACTCAAAATAATGAAAGCACATGGATGAGAAAATGATGTTATTCAGGAGAGAAGTTCATTACATCCTGCAGGCAAGATTAACCAATATACTCCACCACGTGTTCTTGTCACTCCGCCTTCATTTGCATGAACCTCCATTCCTTCCACCTGCATGTAATGGTAGATTAGAATATTCTGAGGAGCATACACTAACTATCCAGGAAATGATGCAGTCCATGTGCACCGTAAGCATTAAATTCAAACTTAAAGCAATATCATAATAAACAATCATCCATGAGGAACTTAATATGGAAAAGTTTTGATGTAGAGAGAGTAATTGAAAAGCAATGCCATTGTTACTAAAAGTATACAGATTCTAGATACCCAATATTTCATTTAAAATGAAGCTTAATTGGCCAATTTCAGACCTTCAGAAGTTGAAACAAAAGATTGTCGCACCCACATCTTTTTATATGCCATATGAAAGGTAGGTCCTTTCCTATAAGTTACATACGATAACTAATTCAATAGGTGGTTACATCCTAATAATTGCTATCATGATACACATACAAAGTATCTAACAAGGTCACCAAGAGATAACTAAAAATGAAATGCAAGAGTGACAACATAATGTAGCGGAGCATGGTAAGATGTAATAATAAGTACAAAGCATGAAGGGGTATGTTGCTTAAGCTAGTGAACAAAACAAGTTGAACAAAAAATATTGTGTTTTCATTACTTTCAAGAAAGCTATCATCGTAAGATAATACATTAAAAAATTTATCATACCCTATTGGTGACTCCAAACCCGGGTTTCAATTGCTATAGGTTAGCAATAAAATATACAGCATGTACATTTGTGAGTAATCGCAGAGTAGAGGGTCAACTATAACCATACATATCTATATCGAGCCTGGTTGCTATAATTAATAGTTCAACTTTGAGGAACTGATAACTTTTAATCAGAAAATTTCTTCAAATAAACCAATCAGATAACACATCATTAAATACAGAGAAAGTAATTGATAAGCTCAAACTCTCTATTGATTGTAATGCATTAATGCAATAGATGTAAAAATTGAAGTATAAGATAGTAGAAATAGATTCTTACCTGACCACACGTGAGCTTACAAGCAATTGCATGACTTGCTTCATGTAAAAATACAGTGATGAGCTTGAAAGGTGTCAGTAGTACTGTCCTCCATAACTAATAAAATGAGGAACAAACAACTTGAGTGAAAAACTGGAAGGGCAAGCCATGTGCATCAAATTACACTTGAGCACAAAAGCAGTGAAAAGGGAAGCTTTATTGCAAAGATGGATCTGAATAGAAAACATAACTCAAGCATAAACCTTTTAAAGGAAGATAGGCTCAAAATTAGACTCAAGCCAGATTAAAAAAGCCTTGTTATTGAAGACAACTACATAACTTGTCTGTCATTTGATTCTATCTTATCACACTTTCTTCAATACCTCATTAGACAACAGCATTGGTCTTCCCTAACTACCTTAGTGCTCCAGACACAAGCTGAATCACTTGTCTTACTTCCACAAATCATTTTATGTTTTAAACATGACCACCAATCTTACCCTATGTATTTAACCCTGTAATTTTTCACACTGGAATACAATTTGGTTATTTTTCTTCAATCTTTGAGTACATTCTTAAAGATAATTCCTAAAATAGTTATTATCTTTACTCCATACTTGAGAAATTGTTGTTATACAATTTTCTGCATATGTGCAAGCACAGAACACCTTATGAGAAATTTGCATAACCAGTAGCAAGCATATCTAAAAACCGACTAACCAATCAAATAACAATGTTGGCGTGAGAGAAAATTGCAGCAGAGAAGAAGGGTTTTCATTTTATGTTATGATCCTTTATAGTACATAAGCGAAGCCAATTTATAATTTAAGAGAGATGAAAATACATAGAGAAGTTTATGGAAATTCACCTTCTTAATTTATTGAACATTAAAGAGTCCTTGAAAAGTTTGGCACCAACAAAATCTTCAATATTGTAAAATACAACTAACACCATTAATTGGATTGCTATGAACATATGAATTCAAATAATATCCAATTCCAATACAACAATCTTGACTTGTTGAGCTACAACTCAGTCCCAACCTCAATGCTCTAGAACCTGTGTCGTGTCCACAAAATTAAATTGTATACCAATAAGCTTATTAATATACCTCATTGAGTCAACTTTCACCACCACTGTATAAATGAGGGATAAAAAAAAAATCATTGTGACCAAATCTAAGGACAACATTTAGTAAGCCTTTTATTTCCTTGTAGTATATTTATTTACTTTTCAAGTTCCGAGCAGAAAATTTTGACGAGCTCTAAGTTCAGATCAGCAAAAGCAAACCGATCAGCACTTTTCAACTACATAGATTCTCAGATCTAAAAAAAAAGCATACAGAAAGGAAAGGAACCGAAAAATCCTCCCAGCCGCACCCATGTACAGCAAATTGACTCGGTCTCACCGGCCAAACTCATCAAACATTTTCCTTGACTTTCTCAGGAAACAAACACAGCCAGGAGGATTTAAACAAAAGAGAGGAACTAGACAATGGAGAGAGAGAGTACCGCGAGAATAACAACGGTGAAGACGCCGATGGTGGCTAGAAAGACGGTCTGATCATGGTTGCAGCAGTTCCTTAGCTCCCAATTGGGGTCTAGATTCGACATTATCGCCTCCTACTGCTAGCGTCAAAGGCAAACACTAGATTTCGTGGCTTAAACGCTGGAGGAGGAGGAGGTGGGTTTGGGAATGGTATGGGGGCGTTTGGTAGCCGAGAAAGTTAATGGAAAGCGCTAGGATTGGACGGAGCTTTACGAATGGTTATTCGAGGAAACGTCAAAACGGTCAAAGGACCAAGGATGCGCGTGAGACATGAAAACCGTTTTTAAAAAATCTGAAGAATCTGTCGTTAGGTTGAGTTGTTCATTACACAAATTTGTCTTTTTCTTTATTTCTTTCTCAAAACTCGCTTCTAGACTTCCAATGGACACATTTTATATGAATATTTCAAAAAATTGGTTTGAACATAAGACTTGACTCTCTCTCTCTCATTTTTTTTTTTTATTGTTTTGAGTTTGGTATTACACAATAGTTTCTTTTCATAGGGTATTCTTTTAGATGTTAATCAAAGTTCACATTAGTTTATTAAGAAAGTAATGAATTTATTTGACATGTTTATCGAAAATTGTTTTAAGGAAAACATGTGCTAGAAAAAACATTATTCAAATCCAATTCTTATGATTTTATCTAGATTTAAATGATATTATTCATCAAATTTTTTTTATATACAGAAATGTACTAAATTTTTTTATTACAACGGTCTAAAAACGTATATATACAAGAAACCAATAATGTTAAGTAAAAAGACTACACCTCTTAACCTTAGTCTATGGCTTACCCTTTCCTTTTTGGCTTGGATTCCTAGGTTAAGAGAGCATTCTTATTCACATCTATGAGCTTA
Source organism: Pelargonium cotyledonis (assembly GCA_036897625.1). Taxonomy (NCBI): domain Eukaryota; kingdom Viridiplantae; phylum Streptophyta; class Magnoliopsida; order Geraniales; family Geraniaceae; genus Pelargonium; species Pelargonium cotyledonis. The sequence goes on along the minus strand of JAYMTA010002558.1, from coordinate 1,821 downwards.
TAGTATAGTAGGGTTTTCGCTTAAGTTACCTCGTTTGAAACTATGTATTTAAGGTTACGGAAAGAAATGAGAATTATCCAATATATGGAACTCCTGTTACGCGTGATTTGGCACCTTATGTGGTCACTATGTCTCTTAACTCTAGTCTAAGGCTTTTGGCAGCTTAGGTGGTCTCTTACACCACCATCACCAAGGATGTGATGAGTAAAAATTAATTCTTAGACCTCTTTCCACTCACGCAACTGGATTAACCAACTGCACCATCCTTAGTTTTGTTGAGTCATGATCAAATTGAAAAGTAATCAACTTCGGTAGTTTTGTTGAATGAGTCAGTTTTGGTAGGTATTTTACTTTGATAAGATTATTATATGTCACGTGATATTTTCTTTTCAAGCAATGTTATATGTGCAAAATTTTGTACAAAATGATGTCTCACTAAATGAGTCATAATGTATCAAATATTCTTTTGATGACTAGGTCCAATCACATTGTGTACAATATGTTAAGTATCTGTCATATAAACTAGCACGTAATTTTGTACAAAATTTATGTACATTAGCATTTTTTTTCTTAATGCAAACCATGTCTTCCTGGGCCTGGGGTTGAATTGTTTCAGGCTCATGCTGAACAGGGCCCAATTAAGACTTGATTCTGGGCTGCCGGCCTCTAATCTTGGCCCATTTCAAATGGGCTGTAGGAAACCAAGAACTTGACTTCTTACTCACTTTCAAGTTTCAACAATCTTGAAAATAAAAAAACTCATGATCAAAAAGCTCATAAGAAAACAAGTTCAACTCATTGAACATGTTATATTAAAAAAATCTTATGATCAACACTATTTAAAATTTGAGATTTTAATAGATGACATGTTAATATTTTATACATTTTTTTTTGTATGTTTTCCTTTTACAAGTTTTTATGTTTGTAAATTCTTTCAATTGAGTAAATAATATATTTTATTTAAAAAAAAAAGTAATTTGAGAAATTTTAAATAAAATGTTGCTCATTTATGTCAAGTCAATGTTCATTAAAGGTGAATTAAATTCAAAAAGTGAGGGTGACAATTGTTGTCAATCAACAAATAAGAGTAACCAAAATAAATAAACCATTGCCAACAACTAGTTAGGTATGAGAAATTTAGGGACAAAAGTTTTGCTCAAGAAAAGTCATATAGTAAGTATAAATAATTGATGGAGATGAGAATCAATAAGCGATACATTTTTTATTTTATGGCTGGATTACATAGAGTAGATGCATGTTGTTCACACTTTTAATGGTCTTGCATGTTTGTAGGGTAGGGGGTCCTTGGATGATACTAAAACCCTTCCCTTATCCATATCCAAACACCCAATTAAAAGACCTCTAATGACCTAATTATGGGTTCATGTACCTCTACAAAGGGGCTTTTCATCAAATTTAATCAAAACTATCAAATGGGTTTGAGTTGGTGCTTTTGGAATTTGATCACATGGCAAGTGGCCATACATGAGATGGCAATCAAAAGACACTAAAGTAAGATTGATAACTTAAACTAATGGACCACACCTACTTTTTTGGACATGTACATTCATTTTCTAAAGGAAAAATTATATATATTTATACTAAAGTATAGACTTTTTACACATATCTATGCTAAAATTTAGTTTGTAATTGTTAACTATCTTAAAATGTGTCACAAAACTTTTCGTCCCCTACTCCGTACAATGTGGTAAAATGAACAAAATATCCTCTAACTAAATAAAAAACTCACGTTCAAAAAAATCTTTATCATTTTAATTAAAAAAAAAAATAGAAGCTCAACGGACTGACCACTGCCCAGAT
>JAYMTA010002557.1:0-16242 GCA_036897625.1 Pelargonium cotyledonis | reverse complement strand
TGTCACGGACCGAGAGGAACGGACCCGCGAGGCGCCCCTAATCCCCCGTTTCCGGAGGGAAGGGACCAGCCTTATCCATGGGCGTCAAACATATTAAGCACATATCCTGGCAGAAGAGGCTATACCTGCACAAGTATCACACTGATCAGCATCCATCTCGTAAGTATTGGAGTATGCCACATGGGTAAGACCACCCTTTTGGCGCCTGGGGGAGACCCATTCTTTCGGGACGTGACACATAACTGTCTATTTCTGTATTCCATTTGATTTGTGATAATAATAATATAGAAACTGACATTTTCTTATAAGTCTAGAATCAAATATGAGACATTGTATATTTAAAGAAACGTTCTTGATATTTTCTTCAATAGAATAAATGATGATAAAAATGTCAAATGGTACATGAAATGTACAGAATTTATATCATTTATTACATTGATTAAAAAAGATTGCAACAACATTTTATAAAAAGTGATTGAAAAAGCAATGCCTATCTTCCTTTTCCAGCAATTGGCGGCTCCTTTTGTTGATTTTCAGGGCTCACCATAAATTTGTAATCAAATTTTCTTGTCCTCTAATTTATTAGTTGATGAAACATGTATTAATTAAGCCAACTTTATTTTAAAGCACCACTGTAAAGTTTTTTGTGAAGCTTCGTTATTAATAGTTCAATTAACAAAACTTGGACTTTATAAATGTTGAATCTTTAATATTACATTATCACTAAACATGTAATAAACTAATAATACTTTATATATAAAAAAACATCATTTAAAAATAAAAATAAAAACATTTTGAATTGATGGTTAGAGCAGAATAAAAATCCCCGCCATTTACCGCTCTTTATAGAACAAAAAAAAAAAGGTAAAAAGCGTTCAAAGACTCAAACTTTCCGATCTCTATATAATACAACTTTGATCAATCAAACAAACAAGTAAAACCCATTTCTTAGGTTTGTGGGTTTATGAGGTTGAGACCTTTTTATTTATTTAATTTTTAGTTTTTTTATTATTATTATTATTATTTTTTTTATTTTGATCGATGGAAGGAGGTTCTTCTTACAGAGTTGGCAGTTCTTCCTTTTGGAGTAACAATGGTAGCGATGCTTTCTCAAGGTCCGTTCGGGAAGAAGAAGACGAACAGGCTCTTAAATGGGCTGCTCTTGAGAAGCTCCCCACTAACCACCGCTTGAAGAAGGGTTTGTTAATTACCTCCGGAGGTGAAGCCTGTGAAATTGATATAAACAATCTTGGGTTTCTGGAAAGGAAGAGTTTGTTTGAGAGGCTGGTCTCAGAATCCGGAGAGGGTCATGAGAATTTCTTGCGTAATCTTAGGGATCGCATTGATAGGTAAATGTATGATTAAGGTTTCATTCAGTACCCAAATTTAAAAAGTTCAGTTTTAGTAATTTTCTTAGCAACCAACAAACACTGAAATGTTATATATATATATATATTTGTTTATGGATGTGATTTAGAGTTGGAATTGATCTTCCTACCGTTGAAGTTAGATTTGAGAATCTAAATATTGAAGCAAAAGCCCATGTAGGAAGCAGAGCTCTTCCCACAGTCCTTAATACCATAATTGATTTAGTGGAGGTAATCAACAATTGCATGTACTCTTGATATGGTGTTATTGCATGAAGTTTGATTAGTCTTTCTCATGTATATTATACTACCTTTGTTGTGAAGGGTTTCTTTATCAATCTCCACATACTTCCTAGCAGAAAGGTACCCTTTCCGATTCTTAACAATGTTAGCGGAATCATCAAGCCATCTAGGTAAGAATTAAGTTATACTACTTAGAGCTTAACCCATGCACAACCTTACTTGAGCAGGATCCATTTCTTATTTGGGTTTTTACATTTTTGTAGAATGACATTGCTTTTGGGCCCACCAAGTTCCGGCAAGACAACCCTCTTGCTAGCTCTAGCTGGAAAACTTGATCCAGATCTAAAGGTTGTTTGATTTTCCACAAGGTCTTCATTTCTTAAGCTTTAGTTTTCTGAATGTCTTTGAATTCACAATATAAATTCTTTGCCCAGTTTTCTGGGAGAGTGACGTACAACGGCCATGATATGCATGAATTCATACCCCAAAGAACTGCTGCCTATATTAGCCAACATGATGTACATATACCAGAAATGACTGTAAGAGAAACCTGTGAGTTCTCAGCAAGATGCCAGGGCGTTGGATCCCGCTATGGTCAGTTAATAGCTTTGAAATTTCGGAACTATCTTATCATTATTAATGGCTTACTAATAGTACGATGGTAACCTGCAGACATGTTAGCTGAATTATCAAGGAGAGAGAAAGTATCAAATATTAAGCCTGATCCTGATATTGATATCTTCATGAAGGTGAGGATACCACCTTTCTTAGTGAAAGATATTTTAAGATTTGTACCAGATCTTTGAACTATGCACTCTTCTGCTGAATAACAGTAGGATTACAGATGGCCAAATGGGTTTATTGTTTGTTAAATTTCTTCTCTTCACTAAGTTTTTTTAGTTTGGATTATCATTTGATGAAGAACATCAACAACACTAAACACAAGGGTATAATGGGTATTGTTGATATTTTTTTTGTCATGTGTCAAAATAGTTTGACACTCATCTTATTTATGTCAATAGCTTATAGGGGTCATGTGAAATTACCCGTAATTTTTTTTGAAAGTGAAATTACCCCTAATTTAATATATGAATATGTACACATTTAGTTAAACCTATGGCAGTATTGAATGTCTTGAGAAATATGGAGTTTATTAGTTAGTCTAAGGGATACCAACTAAAAACTAGTTGTTTTAGCAAGGGTGGCCCAGTGCATGAGTCTCTCACCATGGTGGGAGCGAGACTGTTTCTTTAGTAAAGGTTCAATATATTCTTTTAAGGAAAATGCTAAATGTCCCAAATTTTGTACAAAATTTGCTTTACAAAGTGACATGGCAGCTTACATGGCACATATATATTTCATATTTTGTGGTTTAAAATGAAGTTTGAACGAATAAAAACCCGAAATATATGATACCACCACCCTCCTATGAATTTCTGGCTCGACGCCAGGTGTATAAGACCTACGACACTCGTGGCATGTTGTAATTTGACCAATTCATCAATAGAGTAATTGATGTGTCCTGTCTCTTTATTTGCCAAAAAAATTTGTACAAACATTTGGGGTATATAGCATTACTCTTCTTTTAATTGGCCAATGAAATTCAGGCAGCATCAATGGAAGGTCTGGAGGCAAAAGTTATTACAGATTATATTCTGAAGGTATGTCAAGAATGCCTTTGATGATTATTTTAATAATAAGTTGTAGCAGCATTTCCCAATTCTCATCTTCTGCCTTTTTAAATCCATAGGTTTTGGGATTAGAAGGTTGTGCAGATACCATGGTAGGCAACGACATGTTGAGAGGTATCTCTGGAGGACAAAGGAAGCGTGTCACAACTGGTAAGAGAAACTCAATTTCTTATGATGGAATACTCATGACCTGTTTAAATCAAATCTTTTGAAAGGCTCCTCTAATTGAATCTTATAGGTGAAATGCTGGTCGGAACAGCAAAAGCATTATTCATGGATGAGATATCTACTGGTTTAGACAGCTCTACAACTTTTCAAATTGTGAAGTCACTCAAGCAATACATTCACATTTTTGATGAGACAGCAGTCATCTCTCTTCTCCAGCCATCACCGGAGACATATGATCTCTTTGATGATATTATTCTCCTCTCTGATGGCCAGATTGTTTACCAGGGACCCCGCGAACAAGTGCTTCATTTTTTCGAGTCCATGGGCTTCAAGTGTCCACAGAGGAAAGGTGTAGCTGACTTTCTGCAAGAAGTATGTATAAACTACATTAAAAAATCTTGTCTACTAAGATGAGCCCTGTTTGTAGATGCTGTATAATACATTTATAAATGATCAATCCATTGCAGGTGACATCAAAGAAAGATCAGGTACAATATTGGTCTCGTGAAGATGATACATACCGGTTTGTCACGGTCAAGGAGTTTGCCGAGGCATTTAAGTTGTTCCCTGTAGGTCAGAAACTAAGAGAACAGCTTGCAACTCCATTTGACAAAGCAAAAAGCCACCCGGCTGCTTTGACAACTAAAAAGTATGGTGTTGGGAAGAAGGAACTGTTAAAAGCTTCTGCAGCGAGAGTATACTTGCTTATGAAGAGGAACTCCTTAGTCTACACCTTCAGGCTTACCATGGTGCATATCAATCCCTTATTGCAATTTTGGTTTTTAGTGCTCTCTATATGTTTCTAATGATTAACTTATTCTATCTGGTTATAGATTATGATATTGGCATTTGTTACAATGACAACCTTCTTAAGGACCAAAATGCATCGAAATTCAGTTACAGATGGAGGCATTTATAGTGGTGCTATGTTCTTTTCAGTGATTATTATGATGTTTACTGCAATGTCAGAAATTTCCATGACCATTTCCAAGCTGCCCGTCTTTTACAAACAGAGGGACCTTTTGTTCTATCCTCCCTGGGCATATGCTATTCCCACTTGGATCTTCACAATTCCTTTTACACTCATAGAGGTTGCTGTTTGGGTTTTTATGACTTACTATGTCATTGGATATGATCCAAATGTTGGAAGGTAAAAAATTAAAAGGAGCTAGACATTCTCTTCACATATTTGTTCTATTTGTTAACAACGTGTAATGTAGAGAGGTTTTGTTCAGACCCCCTCCTAAGTCCCAAGATTGCACCAATTACCTCAAAAGTTTGAAGTAAAATGACATCTAGTTGTCCGTAACTGCTGCAGGTTCTTGAAGCTGTACCTTTTGCTGTTACTTGTTCACCAGATGGCTGCTGCATTATTCAGATTTATTGCTGTCACTGGTAGAAACATGATAATTTCTTATACATACGGATCTTATGTGATGCTCATTTTTTTTGTACTGGGCGGATTTATCCTATCACGAGGTATGATTACTGAAGTGTACATACTGACTTTATGAATTAGTATTGGACTTGGTATAATTAAACATTAAGCAGTTACTCTCTCCTCCTTTATCTCTATGTTCATGATTCAGAGGATATTAAGAAGTGGTGGAAATGGGGATACTGGATATCTCCATTGATGTATGCACAGAATGCGATAGTTGTAAATGAGTTCCTTGGGAATAGTTGGAATCATGTAAGTTATTAAACTTTTCCATGCGGTGTTTGTCTATTTTACTCTTAATCAGATCGACTAATATCTGAGCTTATTTTTGATATTCTTAAGGTTCTCCCATCCACAACGGAGCCGCTTGGAATTGCAGTTCTGAAGTCTCGTGGGTTCTTCACACATGCATACTGGTATTGGATTGCTGTAGGGGCATTGGTGGGATATGTAATACTCTTCAACTTTGGTTGCATTCTGGCTCTCACTTATCTAAACCGTGGGTTTCTTACCTTTTTTTATTAAATACTTGGAAGTGTGAGTTTGTATTTTAATTAAAAGCAAATAATTCCGCAGCATATGATCAGCCCCAAGCCTTCATATCAGAAGAATCTGAAAGAAAAGAGCATGATGGTAAACCTGGACAAGCTAGACAGTTATCATCCCAACAAAATAGCAGGAGTCACGGAACGAATACAGGTAACAATGCTCATTGGTAGTTGCTGTGTTTTTGTTATGTCCATTTTGCGTTTTAGGTGGCAATGAGATTTTATTCACATCACGGTCTTCATCTCTTGGGATAGAAAATTCAGTTCGAACCAGTGAGAACGATAAAAGAGGAATGATTCTTCCATTCCAACCATGTTCCCTAACCTTTGATGAAATTTCGTACTCTGTGGACATGCCTCAGGTAATTTGAAACGTGGAAATGAAAATGATGACTTCATTTAAATTCACAGTTTAATTCACAGTTTACGGAAGGGTGAGACCTTTTCTTTTGGATGGAACTGCAGGAAATGAAAAAACAGGGCATCCTTGAAGAAAAATTGGTGCTTCTGAAGTGTGTGAGTGGCACTTTCAGGCCGGGAGTTCTCACAGCTCTGATGGGTGTGAGTGGCGCAGGTAAGACCACCTTGATGGATGTTTTGGCTGGTAGGAAAACTGGTGGATACATTGAGGGAAACATCTCAATATCTGGTTATCCAAAGAAGCAAGAAACATTTGCTCGAATTTCTGGATACTGTGAGCAGAATGACATCCATTCTCCTAACTTAACTGTTTACGAGTCTTTGCTCTATTCAGCTTGGCTTCGCTTACCTCCTGAAGTCAATACCGAAACCAGAAAGGTTGGTACGTCTAATTCATTGAATTTTTTACGACTTTAAGTAAAAGTGCAGTTGAGGAAGGCAAACTCTATCCTGCTTGAGTCAATTTTTTTCAGTCCTAACTCTATCCTGCTTAGCTATGCTGTCATAATTGAGAGATGAAGTTAACAAAGAAAAGGTCTTTCTTTGATCAACAAATTGTTTTGGTTTTATTTTCATTAATTATTTAAAATTGCGTCCACGTAATGTCAAAAATCGGTTTCAAGCTAGAGAGCTTGAGGTCATCTTACTCAAGTAGCATGGGTGCAATGTAGCATTGCTGCTATGAATTGCATGCGGAGACTTGATATAAATCCCTGAATTTTTTTATGTAAAAACGGTTTTAGATGTTCATTGAGGAGGTCATGGAGTTAGTGGAATTGAAACCATTGAGATACGCATTAGTTGGGCTTCCTGGTGTAAATGGCTTGTCAACTGAGCAGCGTAAGAGGCTGACCATCGCAGTGGAACTAGTGGCAAACCCCTCTATTATATTCATGGATGAGCCAACTTCAGGTTTAGATGCAAGAGCTGCTGCAATTGTAATGAGAACAGTTCGGAACACAGTGGACACCGGAAGAACTGTTGTGTGCACCATCCATCAGCCAAGCATTGACATATTTGAAGCATTTGATGAGGTAAGATTTGATGCATAGTATAACTAGTGTATTAATTGGGTTTATCCCCTCACAATTTTGAGTTTGAAATGCTTTGCTCTGGAATGCAGTTATTCCTGCTGAAGCGAGGTGGACAAGAAATTTACGTGGGACCATTGGGTCGTCATTCTTGCCATCTAATACAATATTTTGAGGTATCATAGATAAACTAAATGCTTCTTCAATAGTATTTTAATCCCTCTGTCCCAAATGGGCTTTACTGATTTCCTTTTTTATAAAAATTAAGGAGATGTTTGTTAGTGTTGTACATTTCCTCTTGTGTCATCTCTGGACATGTGCTGTAAAAAACTCAATGGATGCTAACTAACTTCTTACACGATACTTTTGGTAATTCATGCATAACTAACTTCCTAAAAAGGAAAATCTCGTTCATTTTGGGACGAAAAACAAGTGAAACTAGGCACTCATTTTGGACAGAGGTAGTACTCCGTATTAATCTATGTTTTATCTCTTAGCTTACAAGTAAACTTTTCCTTTATGAAGGGAGTAAAAGGAGTCCAAAAAATAAAAGAAGATTATAATCCTGCAACTTGGATGCTGGAAGTTAGCTCGCCGTCTCAAGAACTAGCATTGGGGGTTGATTTTGCTGATTTGTACAAAAATTCCAAACTGTACAGGTACATGAGTACAATATATGACACAAACTGTGCTAAAGCTGTGACAAAGAGTGTTAAAACCCAAGAAGAAAATATAAATAGGAATAGGATGATAATGACAATGATAATGATAATGAAGTTCTTAATTTCATGGTTCAGTGGCCAGTTTCTTTTTTCTGACAAAAATAAATAAATGAATGGGCATACTTTCAGGAGGAACAAATCACTTGTACGGGAATTGAGCACACCCCCACCTGGTACAGAGGACCTTTACTTCCCTACCCAGTACTCACAATCTTTTTCCACCCAATTCATTGCTTGCTTATGGAAACAACATTGGTCGTACTGGCGCAACCCAGCATACAATGCCGTGAGGCTTCTCTTTACTACAGGCATCGCCATAATGTTTGGGTCAATATTCTGGGACCTTGGGTCTAAAATGTAAGATAAAGATATGAAAACTGAAAATTCATATTTTCCGTAACTCTTTTGACAAATATGATTTAGTTTTAGATGTTTGTGGCATGCAGATCAAAGCAACAAGACCTTTTTAATGCTATGGGTTCCATGTACACTGCTGTTCTCTTCCTTGGGTTCCAAAATGGCACATCTGTGCTGCCAGTAGTATCTATTGAACGAACTGTGTTTTACAGAGAAAAGACTGCCGGAATGTATTCATCCATGGCTTATGCCTTAGCACAGGTAGCTATTTTTTTATACGTTTCAGTTGTGTAGCATATATATGCTATGTAAATAATGAAAATTTCTACCTTACTTTGCAGGTGATAATTGAACTCCCATATGTCTTAGCCCAAGCTGTGATATATGGTGTTGTGGTTTATGCAATGATTGGATTTGAATGGAATGCTGCTAAATTTTTCTGGTATATATTCTTCATGTACTTTACGCTACTGTACTTCACCTTCTATGGCATGTTGGCTGTTGCGGTTAGTCCGAACCATCATGTTGCTTCCACAGTTTCATCATCATTTTATGGACTTTGGAACTTATTCTCTGCATTTATTATCCCGCGACCAGTAAGTACTGCACCGTCCTTTAAATTCATTGTGTGTGTGTAGCTGAAATTTGTGAATGACAACAAATGATTTGAATGACAACAGATGATTCCAGTGTGGTGGAGGTGGTTCTATTGGATATGTCCAGTTTCTTGGACTTTGTATGGACTTCTTGAATCTCAATTTGGTGATGTGAAGAAAGTGCTTGAGACAGGCCAAACTGTGGAAGATTTTCTGCATTATTATTTTGGTTTCAAGCATGATTTTCTGGGTGTGCTTGCTGCTCTGCATGTTGGGATTGTAGTGCTCTTTGCATTTGTATTTGCTGTGTTCATTAAGCTGTTTAATTTCCAGAATCGATAAGCATTTCGTTATATCTTACTGTACTTTATTAATAAAGTTGTATGAAATTGATGATTATTTTGAATTCATATTTAAAATTTGAGAAATTATTTTAGGTTAAAAAATATTTGTGACCAAATTTTGAGCTAGTAGTTGTTTTATGTTTTTTTTTTTTTTTTTGAGCGGAAATAAAATAAATACTATTTTATGGAAAGATAGATACAATAAGGTGAAGAGGAGAAATACTGAAAAAAAAACGGAAATTAAAGCAAACAAAGGAAAGGAAATCCAATGCCTAACCAAACTAATAAACCAAACAAACTAAAAAAGGAAATTAAAAACCAACTCTTCTGGATGCCCTACCAACCCTAGTATCATTCAGACGAAAAACTTCTCGATTGAGACGGGGCCTCAACAAAGCTTATCCCCAAAAAGACCTCGAAGCACTCCAGATCATTCTTGGACCCACGATCAACGCCGCACAATGATCCGGACCCTGTGACGTCAATCCCAACCTCCTCCCTAGCCTCTTGGCCCCGGCAAAGCTGCCTAAGCCGACTCTTCCTCAATCCACCCACCAATACCGCCCTCTCCAGCAGCGGATTATGTGTCATCAACTCCCTCGACTCGTTTCCTCTTAAAAATCGTCACTGTTCTCCTCTGCGTCTCCTCCTCGACTCTAGGCATCACCGCCAAAGGGGGTTCGATCACCGTGGGAGCCACCTTCTCCCATGGTTGATCAGCCCTTGCACGGAGCCACTGGGCCCCCATAGAAGGACGCCTCCCTCTCGACGTAATCAAGGCTGAAGAAAAAGCCCTCTCACCACTGTGAGCCAAAAAACCCTTAAAAAACACACAGTCCCTCTCTATGTGCCCAAGCACTCCACAGATGTAGCAAAAAGTCGGTACCCTCTTGTACTGAAACGCCACCTTCTTCACGTTACTACCCGCAAAAACCACCCTCGCTCGATGCCGAAGAGGCTTTGTCACATCACATATGACCCGAATTCTCGCATAAGAATTCCAACCTCCTTGGAAATTCACCGGATCTGCTTCCAAAAAACTGTCAATACTATTACTAATGCGCTCACAAAGTTCCACCGTGGTATGACCCATCGGAATACCCCGGACCTGCACCCACATGTCCAAATGATCGATTGCTACCTCCGGCAGATCATCACCATCTTTGATTCTTGTCAGCAACAGAGCTTGCCCCATGTCCGTCCACGGTCCTTACGTTTCGAACTTATCAGCATCAACTTTGTCGTAAAACTCGAACGAATACCTTAACTAATTGTTCGGACTTGACACGGGATCGAACATCTCTTTAATGTTCACGCCTTTTTTAGGCCTCCAAATCCACGTTACAACTTGCTGCATGTTAGCAAAATTGAGCGGTACCTCTGTGAGAAAACGTCGTCCAACAAAGCCAATATAATCTGATTTATCCCCTTCCATCGGCAAATGGGCGTCATCGGATTGGATCACGAGATCATCCAAAGCCCCCATTAGAGACTCCACATTCCGTTGCCCATCGACCCTAGCCCCGGCCACCATCTCTCGGCCGGAACCATGACCACCGCCCTCGCCCAGCCCTCTCGGGCCTAGTCCCCTCCCCACGCCACCCTCTACTACCTCCGCCGGACCCTCCAACCCTGGTCCCGATCCCACCCCCGTCAATCTCCCTCTCGGATCCCTTCCTCCCCCCTTTTCCCCAAATCGCCTCCCCCACTTCATCTCACATCCACCCTCAACCCAGCCGGCCACCACTACACCCTTCCCGACAGCCTCCCCTCCTCCATGCCCCAGCACTTTTGTTAACATCATACTACATATTAACTTCTGTTGTTTTATGTTTCATAATTTGGGTTTTAGATTTTATTACGTACTTGACACAAATTTAGAACAAAAAAAAATGTAATTGAAGACCAACCGAAACGTCTGGTTGTGGTTACTTTACTTGTGATTCCAATTTCCCGCCACCGTAAGGGATGATCTTGACACTTCCTCGATCCGGGTCTCCATTTCCAATTACATATATTCCTGGATTATACCCATCTCTTGTTTCGATCCGTTTCCGATCAGGTCTTTGATGAATTTAACTGTCAGAGCTAATCCCGAGAAATCGAGAACGTTGATCAACATTGCATATAGAAGTTCCGATCTTTAGGGTTTGAAAGTTATGGGTTTTGGTGGGTTTCGGGTGTTGATGCAATAGAGCTTCTCTGAATCTGGGGTTGGTGATGTTCACGGAGCCAGAGCCACTGAAATTGAAATCGACAATCTCGGGTTTGTGGAAAGAAGGAATTTGTTTGAGAGGTTGTTGAAGAGGATAATGGGAGTTTCTAGTTAAAGCTCAGGAATCGCCTTGACAGGTATGGTTTTTTCAAGTCCTCACATTTTTCATGGCAACCTAACCACACAGTTGAATGGCGACTTTTGTTTAATTCTGTTCTTCTTTTTATTGATGTGATTTAGAGTTGGGATTTATCTTTCTACAAAACAAATAAGGTTCGAGAATGTGAATGTTGAAGCAAAAGCCCATGTAGGAAGCAGAGCTCTGCCCTCATTCCTTAACTTTTTTGTCAGGTGTTGTTATGGTATGAATTAATGTTGGTGTTTTTAAGTTATTGGATATGATACATATCAACAAAAAGATCAGTTGAGAGAAGACAATTATAACAAGCCTCAGACTCATTAGCCAATATACATGCATGCTTATTGGGCCAACTGAAATGAAAATTAACTGTTGAAATGGTTGCAGATGTTCATTGAAGAGGTCATGGAGCTTGTGGAACTGGATCCAATGAGGAATGCATTAGTTGGGTTTCCTGGTGTTAATGGCTTGTCAACCAAACAGCATAAAATGCTCACCATTGCAGTGGAGCTAGTTGCAAACCCTTCTATTATATTCATGAATGAGCCAACTTCAGGTTTAGATGCAAGAGCTGCTGCAATTGTAACGAGAACTGTTCGCAACACAATGGACACTGGAAGAACTGTTGTGTGCACCATCCATCAGCCAAGCATTGACATATTTGAAGCATTTGTTGAGGTAATAGTATTTTACAGAGAAAAGGCTGCAGGAATGTATTCATCTATGGCATATGCTCTAGCACAGGTAGGTAGCTATTTTAAATGTTAGAAATGCCATGTAAGATTATAAACACTTGTGCATAATGAAATTTTCTGCATACCTTACTGTGCATGCAGGTGTTGATTGAGTTGCCATATATTTGTGCAAGCTCTAATGTACAGTGTTGTGGTTTATGCAATGATTGGGTTTGATTGGACAGCTGCTAAGTTTTTTTGGTACATATTCTTCATGTACTTCACCTTACTCTACTTCACCTACTATGGCTTGATGTGTGTTGCTTTGACTCCAAACCACCACATTGCTTCCATAGTCTGCTTTACATGTTATGCACTTTGGAACCTATTCTGTGGATATCTTATTCCGCGAAAGGTAATAAGTTTGGATCAAATCCATAATGTCTTGTGTTCATATGTTAAACCTCAATGCTGTCTAATCCTTATTGCATTCAACAGATGATGCCAAAGTGGTGGAGATGGTTCTATTGGACATGTCCTATTTCTTGGACACTGTATGGATTGGTTGGATCACAGTACGGTGACCTCGACGATGTGCTCAGCGACACTGCTGTGACCGTTAAAGAGTTTTTGGATGATTACTTGGGTTTCAAGCATGATTTTCTGGGAGTGGTTGCTGCTTTTATTGTGGGATTTCCTGTTCTCTATGCATTTATCTTTGCTGTGGCAATTAAGGTGTTGCATTTCCAGAACAGATAGAAACTTCCTTTGTTCAATTGCTTCTTAATTAGTAACTTCTACAGATAAGTTATGTGAAATAATGAATTGTACAAAGTTTGACATTTTGGTGATCCATTAATTTGGATTAGGTTCATTTAATTTTTGGGATGTGTCTACTACCTACAACAATTATAGGATATAATGTATATCAGTTAATTGATATAAAGTTACCAGGGTCGTCTCAATGATTTTAGGGCCCTGTGCCAAAAACAAAACTTGGTTTCCTAATTTTTTTAAATCGTAAAGAATGAAAATAAATTTGATCAGTTAACCGAAATTAATTTATCGGTTGCAGTTATAAACCATTGTTAAACTTAAGAGTAAAATATGCATACGCTTGTTAATACAAAAATAGCTTAAAAATTTGACATAAATACAATATTTGATTTACTAAGATACAATAAAAATAGCAAAAACTTTTTTTTTTATATACCATGCATGTTTAAGAACTGAACCGTCATTTGTAATTTTTTATTTTTATGAACCGCAATCGATTAAAGACTACAATTAAACCACACTAAATCAATTCAGTTAAAAATCAATCGATTTTAGTTTGTTTATATACTGACCAAACATAAACAAATTAACAATTTTTAACATTTCTCGAAATCCATGTTAGAGCCCACAATAATTTAACTTTAAAATTAACTACATATCTAAGCCCGATGTAGAAAAAATCACATATATAAGCCTAATAAAAGATATGTGATTTGAACTATAATTTCTAAATGAAGGAAATGACTTCTTCCTCTTAGTGGAGCTTCATGCTCTCAGTTGTATCAAAGAAGATATGACGAAATTGATATATGGAGAGCTTTAGAAAAATAACTTTTTCAAAGTGAGAGCGGAATAGAGTTTATAATATCAAAAGTTTGAATTAAACACAAAGGGCCTAGTTTTGTGAAGACCTGCTTAGAAATTTATCTAAATTTTATTGCAGTTTATAACCGCAGTAATTAACTGCAGCTAAAACCCTAAACTATGCATTATTACAGTCATAATTTGTAGCTAAAAGTCCAAAATACATCATTGCAGTTTGAAACCGCAGTTAATAACTACAGCTAAGAATCCAAAACGCTGCTATAGCGAGGCCCTAGCTTCGCGGGGCCCTGTGCGAACGCTCACCCTAATATCCGGCCTTGAAAGTTACATCAGTTAAACTAATAAGATGATGACACCTCATTTAAAATCATAGATTTGGACGGATCGCTCTGCTCCCACAAATTCACTTGAGTGGGTATAAGTGATTTTAAATGAGGTGTATCACCTCATTAGTTTTGTTAAGTTGTCATCACCTCATTGGTTTTGTTAATTGCCACATCACCAAATTTAACTATTTTTAGTTTTCTCATTGAATTTAAAGAGTCTCTTCATTTGTCATAAGTTACAAGTAATCATCCTAGTAATAATAATCAATAACATTAAATATGATAATCACCACACACACACACATATATATATATAATAACACGTACAATAGATGAAGGCTACATCTATAAACAATAATCAAATTCTTTAGCTAATAGGAGTTTAAGTAATTGAAAAAGACACTTCTTTCTCTATTTATTTTACATTTGAACACATTCTCTTTATATTTGCATGTTCATTTCATATTTTCTTCCCCTCCCACGATTCATACAAGGTAAATTTTGTTTCAATTAAATTTTGATATACCAAATTCATGTCAAGTGAGCAAGCATTCATATTTTTCATTGTTTAATTCACATATTAGTTTGTTGTGTTCAGAAAAATGTGTACTTATAGCACACTCATGAATATGTATAAGTCTCATTTTTATTAATATATGCTTTCTCTTTGCATATGACTACAAATTACAATTTTAATGTGATTTCTTTTTTCAACCATGCAGGGAGCTAATGAATATATTATTTTGAGTATCGGGTATTTGGGTTTCATGTGGTAACATTTTGGATTTTGTTTATTGTTTTTTATTTATGATTCATCGTTTTATTTTTATTTTTCTTTTTTGTTCTGTTTTAGATTATTCATCGTTTAGTTTTAGAATATACCCTTAAATTACCATTAAAATTTTAATTAGAGAATGTAGTCATATTAGATTTTGTTGGACTAAATTACAGTTGAAATATTCGGCGATACTCACACTAAAAGTGAAAAGGTTTATACTAGTATTTTTGTGTGAAGTATTTCATTAAATTTTTATTTATAACTTTTCGTATTTACACTTCTAAATATTGTATTAGAATTATTTGTTCTTTGAGGTAATAGTGACTTAAGAAGTTGCAAGACTACAAGTCATGTTATTTTCTTCCTCATTCATTTCAATTTCTACTGGTTTGTTTTCTTTCATGTTTTGTTCTCATTCTCGAATCAGTTTCACTAATTAACTACAATTTAATCATGGGTGTAAAACTATTATATATTCCTCTACGGACACTATTTTAAGCTTTTTTAAATATTATTTTGAACAATTCTAATTTTAGTGCATGTTTTTTTTTTTGACAGGTGAAAGAAATGAAGCAAACCATAAACAAGAAACTACACGAAAAACGACCTCATCTCTGATCATCTTATGTCACACTCCACCATTTCAATAAGCACATATCGAAATAATGTTAGCCTTGAGTCTGGGCACTAACCCCGATTTTCTATAGCATCAACTAATTTTTGTTTTGATGACATGATTTTATTTAAAGTCATACCGTGTGTAAAAAAAATATTTACTATGAAATATATTTTGTATGTAAAGCAAATTAAAAATAGTAAAATTATCCAAACTAATGATTATTTCTTATTTTAATTTTTTCGATTCTTTCTTTATGTCATGTTCATTTTTTTTCAAAGTAATGACTAAATATTAGTACTTTTCATTACATATATATGTATAAATTCATTAAAAACATTTTTTTTTATGGACACTCATTAAAAACATTAAATCTTAATAATACTTAATATAACTACTTTAACTCTATGTCTTTTGACTTTATGCCAATAGAGTAATATGGACATCAATTAACTGATATAACTTTATATCAGTTACACTAATGATGTGATGACATCTCATTTAAAATCATGGATCCGGACATATCGCTCCGCTCTCACAAATTCACTTGGGTGAGTATAAGTGAAATTTAATAAGGTGTCATCATCTTATTGACTTTGTTAAATTGTAACTGATATATAACTGATACACATTTTACTCTTCATATTATTAAATCTCATATTAATTTTGCATCTATGCACTTTATGTCGGTTACACAATGTCACCTTATTAGTATTGCTAATTATTAATAATATTTAGAGAAAATTATACATATTTATCCTGAAGTATGCACATTTTGCACATACATATCTTAAAATATGATTTGTTACTTTTAGCTATCCTAAAGTATGTCACAAAACTTTCCGTTCACTATTCTTTCCAATTCTCTGTCCAAAGTGGTAAAATGACCAAAATGCCCTTCTAATTCATAAAAACATAGAGCCAAACAGACCCTTAAGACTAAAAAAAAAAAAAAAAAACATAT
>JAYMTA010002556.1:0-16246 GCA_036897625.1 Pelargonium cotyledonis | reverse complement strand
TTAAGGTGTTCTCAGTGATGTCGTTTCGAGGCTCCTTCTTCTTCATTTGATCTGCAACGGCTATATTGGCCTTAACAACCATTCCAAACAACTCATTAGTTCTATAATATTAATAAGCTTCACAACTTCATCCGTTGCTTAACATTTGTGATTGATCTTACAGGGTAAGAGCTTCCGAAATTGCTGGTGACAAGGATGTGAAATTCGCATATGCAATGAACGTACGAAGAATAGTTAAGCCCCCAATACCCTTTGGCTATTGGGGCAATGGTTGCGTTCCAATGTACGCTCAAACGAGTGCCAAAGAGCTGATCGAGAAACCAATCTCCCAAACAGCTGAACTGATCAAGAAGAGCAAAATTAATGCAAACGACGAGTATGTTCGTTCATTTATTGATTTTCAGGAACTACATTATGCGAATGGGATCACCGCAGGGACATGTGTGAGCGGGTTCACTGATTGGCGATACTTAGGCCACTCAACTGTCGATTTTGGGTGGGGTGGTCCTGTAACTGTTTTGCCGGTTTCCTCAAACCTTCTTGGTAGCATGGAGCCGTGTTTTTTCCTGCCTTATTCGTCAGCAAATGCAGAAAAGAAGGATGGGTTTAAGTTACTGGTAAATTTGCGGGAAAGTGCAGTGGCTGGGTTTAGGAAGGAAATGGAGAGGTTTAGTAGCCAAGAATTTGATTTGTCTTGATTCTTGTTATAAGTTGTAACGTATTGTGATTTATGTATGCACTTGCTCGGGTTTGGACTATGTTACTCTTCAACTGTAATAAATGTGCATGATATACATGAGGAGAACTGGAGAAGTAATGAGATTGGACTATATAACTCTATTTTGTGTGTTCTTACAATATATTTAGGAAATGGATATTTTCTTTAATTAGGCGTGAATTATCAGTTGAATAAAGTATATGACATTCATTTTGAAATAATTAAAATAGGAGACAAACACCTCTTAGGTAATCAACATCAAATGTACAAATAGGTAATTTTTAACAAACTTTGTATAAATAGGTGCATAGACTTTCAATTTTGAACAACTAAGTCAAATTCGATAATAATGTTAACTTTTTTCGTTAAAAATTGTGACTTATTTTACGACGTAAAACAAAACGTTTGTAATTGCGATAACATGTCACTTTTAAAAATAAATAAATAACTTTAACGTCATTTTTCAATTGATTATTGATCTAAAAATTTTTTTCTCCCCATTCCGATTAGTTTTTTACAGTATGTCGCTCAATGATTCAATTCAAATCTAGTTGTCAATTTGGATCAAAATTAGTGAGCAAATGAAATCTGATTTGGATAAAGTATGATCTAATCTCATTTAATTTGATCAATTTTGAATCGAGTCGGATAAACCTGCTCATTTACACTAAACAGACAAACTTTAACCAATTTGATCCGATTCGAAACTCTTTCAGCTAAGATTCGGCCGGATTCCAAAATCCGAATGGGCACATTTGCATCCATGTGGAACGGCTCGCCGGACATCAACAGTTCACAATCTAAACATCAACTCTCTTATCCCATCATCAACTTCATATCTCAGCAACATTAACTTCAGGCCGAAACAAATTGCTAGCTGGACCGTGGCGACTAATCTGTTTCATCACTTTGAGGACAATCTGGGTATGTAGGATCGATGCCGTTTTCAATAACTTTCTTCCACCGCTGCATCTACTTTCAAGTAATTCATATTCAATTCCTTCGTGGTAATATCTTCATATAGACTGTCTCTTGTAGGACATCTCACTTTCGATTTGTGGAAGTCTGATCTACTTTCTATTTCCTCACTTATAACTGTATAGTAGTTTTTTTTTTTTTTTGACAAGAGAAAGTGGTTTCATTTCATATATATAGATGATTACAAAAACTAGAACTGGTTCAAAGTTTATCGATCCCAGTTCTGCCAAAAGATGCTTAACTATGAGCATTTACAACCACTTTCCTATCAACTAAGCACAGCTTGTTTACATCAAAAAAGTGCTTGAGCAAGAACTTAACATCCAGTACTACATAGTTGCAGCTGCTGTCTTTGTACTGGTCTGACTTAATCCACCTGAAAAGATGAGTACAATCAATTAAGAAAAAAACTGAATTTAGATTATGGTGAACACAAAACAGTAGAGCTGATCTCAAGGCTAGGCTTTCAGCTTTCAGAGCAGAGTTACAGTCCAAAGGGAAGCAATGTCGAGCCAAAACCACATTATTATTAGAGAGTTGCCATCCACCCCCTGCCTTATTAGTTTTAAAACTTCCATCACATTCCATTATTAGTTTGTTCGGACTGGGTAGGAAGCTAAGAGGCCACATTCTTTGTTTTGCAGCTGATGTTGATTCCTTTTGTATATTATCTAACCACATACTCCAAGATAGATGGGCCATTTTGATAGTAATTAAGGGATGGGGCAAGTCTTGTTTGAAGATAGCTGAGCATCTTCGTTTCCATATGAACCACAACAAGCAGACAAACTGAATTCCTAAGTTGAAGAGATCTTTTCAAGACAACAACCGATGACAGTCCTCCTACCAGTTCTCCATTGAGTTCCAGAGTGAGGAACGACAAGATAATGAAGACGCAAACCAAACACTTCGACTATCCGAGCAATGAAATAAGCAGTGTTCCAGTGATTCCTGTGACATGTTACACGTTTGACAAATGGGATTTGGGAGAAGTTTCCTATTATAGAGAGACTCTGCTACTGGCAAAGCATTCCATAAGCATTTCCAGAGAAACAGTTTTAACTTTTTCTGGGATTTTAAGGCTCCATATTTTGCTCCATTTTACATTAGCTTTAATTTGGATATCATTAGGGATAGAAGACCTGAGAATGTGATAATAGCCTAGTTTGACCAAGAATTCCCCAGATTTTGAAACTGACCACAAGACACCATCTTTTGTAGGAGCAATTTTGGATAGTTTGATCCTTTCCACCATAGGAACAAATTAATTACCCAAGGTAGAAGCAATTAGATCCTGGCTCCACTCACAAGTTGATTGGTTCATGAGTTGAGCTACAACCATTTCAGATTGAATTGGCGTTAAAGTAGCTGGAGCTAAGGGCATTGGAGAGATCCACTTATCCTTGAATATACGAATTTGATTGCCAGATCCAACCTTCCAGAAGAGATCTGGTTTAAGAAACTCTCTACCTTTACAAAGGCTAGACCAGACAGTTGTTTTCCGGACTGAAGAAGAGCTTTCCCAAATGGTTTTACCTCCACAATACTTGTGGGATAGGAGATTATACACAAGGGACTTGGGATGATTCGCAATCTTCCAGAAATAACTAGCCAGCATGACAACGTTGACCATACCCAGGTCCCGAAGACCTAACCCACCTTCAGATTTAGGCCGCTGAATTATTTGTTGGGATTTCCAGTGACTACCTATGAAATTTGGATGATTCACCATAGATTAGCTATGAAAGAATTATACCATTTTATGAAACTCTTCGAAATATGGACTAAAGACATAAAATAAGAAGGAAAGGCTGAAAGAACTGATTGGATGAGAACCAATTTTCCAGATTGAGATAGAAGATTCATTTTCCATGATGATAGTTGATTTTGAATTTTATCTTTTAGAATAGGAACAAGAGATGTTTTAGGATTCTCACCAAAAGCAGGAAATCCCAAATACTTCCCCAGCTTAGAAACAACTTTTACTGATAAAATTCCTTTGAATATTCGAGAGATACGAAGGGGAACATTTGGACTAATAAGCCATTCTGATTTTTGGAGATTAATTGTTTGACCCAAAGCTGATGAATAGCGATAAAGAATGTTTTTGATAGCTTCAACTGATTTAAGCAAGAGATGAGCAAAGAGAAAAATATCATCAGCAAAGAGAAGGTGTGACACTCTTTGACAACGACGACCGATTTGAATTCCTTTAACATCCCCATTTACTGTTGCTTCCTCCAGCAAGCAAGATAGGCCTTCCGCACAAATAAGAAAAAGATAAGGAGAAAGAGGGTCTCCTTGTCGTAATCCACAAGATGAGGAGAAAGGCTGACTAGTAAAACCATTAATAAAAGTTTGAAAAGATACCGTTGAAATACATTGGTAAATGAGATGAATCCATTTTGACGAAAAACCTTGGGCTTGCATCATCATAAGAAGAAATTTCCAATTAACTTTATCATAAGCTTTACTAATGTCATGTTTTAGACCCCCTTTGAAGCTCTTCCCTTTCTTTGATTTTTTAATTGTGTCAACCACTTCGTTAGCTATGATAATGCTGTCATGAATACAGCGACCCAGAGTGAAAGCATTTTGAGAATTGGAGATGATGGAAGGAAGAACTGTCCTGAGCCTATTAGCAATCACCTTGGAAGCAATTTTATATATTACATTACATAAGCTTATAGGCCTGAAATCTGAGATAGAGGATGGTTTTTCTTTTTTAGGAATGAATATAACGTAAGTGTTGTTGATTTGCTACAGAATTTTCCCCGAGTTAAGAAACAATAGAATAGCAGCAGACACTTCCCTGCTTATAACAGACCACCATTTTTGGTAAAATCTAACTGAAAATCCATCAGGACCAGGAGCTTTATCAGGTTGCATTTGGAAAACAGCAGACTTAACTTCCTCAAGAGTAAAAGGGGAATCAAGAAACAGTTTTTGCGAAGAAGACAACACATTGGATACTAAAGATGATATATGACGTTGGTTATTATATGAAGAGAGACTCTCAGATTCTGAAGAGACAGAGAGAGTTGATTGGAGGTGAGAAGAGAAAGCATAGTTGAGGTGATAACCGCCGGAGATCCACTGTCCATGATCGTTGAAAATGCCTCTAATTGTGTTTTTATTTCTTTCCCAATAAGCCACAGCATGAAAAAATTTTGTATTCCGATCCCCTTGGAATTCAAAAAGAGTTTTAGCTCGCTATTTCCAGTAAATTTGTTCTTTATCCATAATGGAGTTATAGTCTTTCAGGGTATTGAGGCAGAGGTTTTGATCCGCAGAAAAGGCTGATATAGAGCTTTCCAATTCTGATTGGATATCTTGTAATTTATTGTTGTTTGAAAAAGGAAGGTTTAAGCTTGTTCCACGAGGTTAAATTTTTCCTGGTCTTCTTTAGTTTGGACAAAATTTTAAACATAGGGGTTCCAGAGCAATTTAGATTCCAGGAGCTGCTGATTACTTCTGCGATGGATTCTTCAGATTCCCAAGTCTGATCATATCAAAAGCGTTTGGGCAGAAAGGAAGGAGGCTCTGAAAGAAGTTTGATAATGGCATGGTCTCCCATTAGGATAGGGTCTGTGAAAAGGTAGCTATTTGGGAAGCGGTGCAGCCAAGAAAAGGAACAGAACGCTCTATCCAGAACTTCCATAGTAAGATTAGATTCAGACCTTTTATTAGACCAAGTGAATTTATTCCCCATTCGAGGGATTTCTATAGCATTAACAGAGGAAAGGAAAGATTTGAAAATTTCTCCTCCAGGGAAGGAGGAGAAGTGAGCCCCTGACTTATCTCCAATTTTATAGGTTTGGTTAAAATCACCCAAAATTAGGAAAGGAATATGAGATTGCGAAATTAGGTGGTTTAAACTGTTCCAAACCTGTTCTCTCAAATTGAGGTATGGACTACCATAGACACCTACTAGGAGTCAGTCAAAAGATTGGAGATCCGACACTTTGATTCCTACAAAATTTGCCTCTGAACCTATCAAATCCCATTAGAAATTGGAAAAACTACCCAAACAAATCCCACCCGCAAATCCACTGCAGTCCCAACCTTGAGATTTCCACCAGTTTAACCCCGATAATTTTATATTGACCGATTCTACAAGAAGTTTAGTTTTCGACAAGAACAAGAAATCAGGTTTTCTGACCTGATTAGGTCATCAAGGAATTGAAGTTGCAGAGGGAGACCTAGCCCTCTGCAGTTCCACCTGATTATTTTCATGGCGATTGAGGTGACTGTTGAGGGACAGTCACCTTCGAACCCAACAACGCAAGAGACTCAATATAACCAGGATATCCAAAGCAATTTTCGGAAGACATAGAAAAAGAACTGATAGAAATAGGGGGCGAGAAGTCACATAAGAAATAAGACAGTGGCAGAGATGATAACACAAAACCTTGTCGTACCTGGACATCCTCCTCCATGTCCATAGGATCCTGAGGAGACTGAGATGAGCTTTCTCCAAATCGTAGCGTTTTGGCTCTTTTTGATAAGACCCTGTCTCCAAGATAAGAAGAAATCCTCTTAGCGAAATCATCATCATCAATGTTTTCTGGAAGCGCTTGCATCTGAATTCTGCCCCGATTGCTATTACGAATACTCCAGAGTCCAGCAGAGAATCGATGAAAGGAAGGTCTTGAAACGGCAGATCCTTGATCAGACCCGGTAGAAAAAGATAGAGGAGTGCCAGATTGGAACGACCAGGATTGCGATGAAGCAGCCACTGGAGAAGAAGATATGAGAACCTGAAAATTGTTGCAGAGAATTGGGCCTGAGTGACTGAGACATTAGAGGAAGCAGGATCAGCAGCATAGACTTCTGAGTCTTCAAATAAGGCCCAACCGACAGCAATCCATTAGCGTCTTCTACAATCTGAATCGGCCCAGAAAGAGAATAAGAAGTGGGCTGAACAGCCTGGGCTGGAAGCAGCAGCGGAGGAGGAGGCCCAACAAGAGGCCTATTTCTCATATGATTGATAACAGGCGAAGAAACTCTGGCAGACACCGGGGCTTCTATGAGAATGCCATCTGTCACTGAGGTGGCACTCGAGGAACCAACGTGTAGCGTTCTGAGGGCATGGAGGGCCTCCTACACTTCTGACCCTTCGATGGACTTGGCAAGATCAACGGCTGCATGAAGGCTGTCTAGCTGGCAGCTCCGAGGAACCGCCGATGGAAAAGATGGTTTCTAGGTCCTGGTTGCTATCAGATTCTGGAGAGCTTACATTGTTTTCTATCGGAGAGTGAACTGGGGGAGCTAATATGAGAGGTGGCGTCGGCGGAACAGAGGGGCCTACCGGAGCTGAGGACGGACCACCTTCCTCAAACTGAAATTCAGGGTCATCCACTGCTTGCCTCCACCCATATTTTTCTTTTTTGTTTACTGATTCCTGAACAATAAAAATTGTCCTCTCCCTAGGCTCCTGCACCTCACTAAAATTTAGCTTACCATAATGCTTGTAACCGTGGATTAACATATCCTTGGAGAATAAGGGCCAATTAGGTCTTGTACGAAGATCCGATGGCGGACCCCATTTCCAGCGACTAAGAATCATGGCATCATATCGTTCTAACACCTGAGATTGAGTTTTGACACAAGAACCATCAATGTGGCCAACTACTCCACAGATAAAATACATTTTACAAATTTTTTCGTACCGAAACTGCACCCACACTTCTTCACCATCATCTTGGTGGATAAAAATTCCAGCCACTAAAGGATAATGCAGATCAATAGCCAAGCGAACTTTAGGTCTGGACCACCAATCTTGCCTGGATCTGTCAGAGTCCAAACCAATAACATCTCCAGCAAGGGCACCCAGCCTTTGCATTGACACTGCCGAGACTAAATCCACAGGAATGCCAGATAAATGAACCCATAATTTAGCCTTAGGCATAAACAAACCATCAGGAGATAAACAATCCACTGCTTTCCCCATAACCAGCAGAGCACCTTCAATGACCCAAGAACCCTCATATAAGATATCTCTGCAAATCTCTCTCAGAGGAGAAAGAAATGACATACCACTTGCTTTTTATACCAGAAACCTTGAAAGAACCTTCCAAAAACCAAGTATGTAAAAGACACTCTCTCACTTTAGCAGGCGGGTCCAGTTCTGGAGTAAGCCCACCAACCATACTCCTTGACAAGACCAAACCACGGCACGGTGGAGGAGAAGAGGCAAATGGCTCCATTTCCTTAGAGGAGAAACAGAGAAGAAAGAAACTTTTTTGGGACAGAAAAGAAGTGAAGCATGCAAAAGTTGGAGAAGCCAGAAAAGAGAAGACCAAAGAGCTGATAATGATAGCGCCTCCAATATTAAATATAAAGTCAGACTCAAAAAACTTTCCTATATCCTAGGTTTATGATTGAAGACTAAAGCTAGGATATGAGAGAGAAGAAACAGAAGAAGATGTAGCGAGAGGAAGAGTGCCAGAAAGGGAAAAGATACAACTTGAGAAGATGGACAGTTCTGACAGCAACATCTAGAATTAAAAACATTCCCACCTGATAAGCAAAGCCAGATATTGGTAGAGAAGGAGAGAGAAACACATGCACATCATACTGATAAGTACTGATGTGATAAGCACTTGAGTGAAGGAGCAAGCACAGGGCTTGAATAAGCTCTCAAGCTAGAGAGAATTTCTCCGATTTTCACTAGAATTAGGAACCATTTATATTGTATAGTAGTTGCATAGGGGCTGGGTTTGTATTTTTTTTTTTTTTTGTAATATTTTTACTTGAAATACAAAGTATTATAAAAAAAATGCTAGCGGATTGAGTTCAACGATTATTTAGAAAACTTTTGCGTCCGTGTAGTTTCTATAACAACTAGAGACAATTTTCATAATTTTCGAACTAATCTTCCATATAAATTATACATTTATCGGGACTTGTTGTATTACTTTTTGCAAAAAAAAAAATGCATACAAAAAGAAGAGGAAAAAACCGTAGGGATGGGAGCGGAGATATAAAAAAAGTAATTGATTTTTAATAATTAACTGACATATGACTCGTAAAATTATTTTAATATTTTGTGCATAAATATGACATGTCATCAATGTGCATGTCATGCTCGACATCTTAAAAACGACAAATAAACTATTACATAATTATTTTTAACGGAAAATGCTAACGCCGTTAGTGAATTTGACTTACTTGTTCAAAATTGAAAATTCATGCACATATTTATACAAAGTTTGTCAAAAGTGACATATTTGTACATTTAATCAAAATTCATACACCTAAAAGGTGTTTGTCTCATTAAAATATATGCTAAAAAATTTGAAAACACATAAAAAAGATAGATTAAGATATTAATTAGAATTGGTGAAATAAGTTGGTTGAAGATTTCGGGGGTTAGACTAATTTGCAAAAACATCTAACGTATCACAAATCAATATAACATAACATAACAATATTGGTCGACCTTATATATATATTTTAAGGAGACCAATATCTCACGAGAGGTATTAAGGTCTTGCATCCCTTAAATCCATTTTATGCATTTTACCCAACACACTAATCAAGTTCTTATAGTTTTGCTTATATGACATATCTTTTAAAGAGACACTAGTGTTACTTGACAAGCATCACTACAACATTATGGGCTTATAGTTGCGGTTTTCCGTTGCAGTTTTTGGCTGCAACTATAACTAGGCCTTTAATAACCTACAGTGCCTAACTGCAACTAAACACCTTAATTTAAAATTGGGCTTAAACTAGTGAAGTATGGGCTAAATAGGTTAAACTAAAATCTAACAGTAAAAAACAAAAGTCTCTCTCGCCTTGAATAAAAAAAAAAACTCTCTTTGTGAACTCTCTCTCACTGTGGACGACAAACGACGACCGACGAAACGTTGACCGAAGAACGCCGACGCCGAACGATGAACGACGCCCCCGGCTTCGTCCATCTTTAATTTTTATTGTATTTGTAAATATAGAGGGTTGTGCTCAGTATATTTGACGCAAGAACTGGAAAAGTAATGAGAGATCTCAAGGGAAGTGCTGACGATTTTGCAATAGGAAGAACCAGGGGTGTCACAGGGTTTTCTTGGCCAATATTCAGGTAATATCTTTTCCAAATAATCTTTAAGAACCTAGTTGGAAAGAATGTAATATCTGTTAATGAAACAGAAACATTTACTCTTATTGACAAAAAGTCTCTAAAGGTTGAGAATGTTGTGGTCTCCAACTGATCCTATTCTTGCACTACTTGTGGGTGAGTTTGGATTTTATGTTTCCATTTCATGACGTACTGTTAATGTTTATTTGCAGTGTTAATTGGAATTTTTCAACGTTGATGAGCTTGAGACCATGGCAACGGCTGAGCGCTTTATGACAACAGATATTGAGTGGGATCCCACAGGAAGGTAACATTCATAGGTTTAGTTAATTTATTAAATTCTTATCTGTTGCGTGGCCTTGGTTTTGGCACTGAGTTGTGCCTTCTATGAATTGTTTTCTCACTTGCGTGGTTTTATATACAATATGTTGGCATCTCTTGGTATGTTGCTACTGCAATCACTTCAGTTCATGAGATGGAAAATGGTTTCAACATTTGGTCTTTTAATGGAAAGCTTCTTTATCGGATTCTGAAGGATCATTTTTACCAGGTAGGATTCTATTCCATCTTTCTTTCAGGGAAGTAGCGGATATTCATGGCGTTCTAAACTCGTTTATGATGTCTCTGTTCATGTATTGCCAGTTGATATTTTTCTTTTCCTTTTGCCTTCTTCAACTCCCCGTGTACGTTCTGCAAAAGATTAATCTATGAATTTTATTTCATAATTGATAAAGGACACTAGTTACTCACTGAGAAAGTATGATTTACACAAGCCAGCACTTGTAGTTGTTTAATTACTGCTTCTGGGTACTTACTATTTTGTCATTTTCAGCTATTGAAATGAGGTTTATAGTTGTCTGATACTATGCAGATAATAATGCATCATTCTAAATCCTAGTGCTTGATTCATGTTTTCTTGTTTCTTATAGTACTTGTGGCGCCCTAGACAACCATCATTCTTGAGTCCTGAGAAAGAGGAAGAGATTGCTAAGAACCTGAAAAAGTATAACAAGAAGTACGAGGCAGAGTACCAAGCGTGACCATGCAATTAAGTGAGCAAGATCGTGAGAAGCGAAAGACGTTGAAGGATGAATGGGTGAAGTGACTTATGTTATCAATGTTCTAAAATTATGCTAAAACTATAAGTTATTGTAGTAATTTTGATTGATGGATATGAATCATAATTTGGTGTATATGATTTTTGTGTTATATGAAGATTGTTTGCATCTTTTTGACCAGTGAAAAAGTATTTAATGTTGGATCAAATTGTATGCAAAAGTGATCAATGATGAATTATTTGTATAATTGGTATGTTAAATTTCTAATGTCTTTTGTTGCAGTTTTAAAATGATTTAAAAATAAAGCCCAACAATTACAAACGGCAACAAATGAGCTTAATAACAACAATAAAATGTATTGGTTGCAGTTATAGAAACTGACGTGAAAAGGCCCAAAACCGTGGCTCATCATATCTACCACGTGGGCTGATACTACGGAATGGGCTATCGCAGTCAATGATATGCGCCGCGGTTTTGGGCCTTTATGTTGCATGAAGAGACCGTGCATGAAGAGACCGTGCAACCATTGACCTAATTTGTAGTAGTGCATGAAGAGACCGTGGAGAAAGCACATAACTTTGTTGATTATATGTATCACATTCTCAAGACCCAAATTGCTAAAATTTATTTAGTTTGTGCACTTAATAATAATAATAATAATCCGAAGTTTGAAAAATATGTACTTATTACACATATGGCAAATGTTTTTTTTTTGTAACCATCATAGATAAGATTATATTAAACAACCAAACATTACAATACAAAGAACAATTAAAACTGAAAAACTAAAGACTACCACTAAACACATTAATATTAAGTGGGTAAAAGGATATTGAAACCAGGATCATCAGGGTTGTCTTCACATCAAAAGGAATTGGCTTTCTTGATTCGCTTCCTGTTGTCTTTGGGAGAGAGCAGAGACTTGAAAATCTTCATCGGCTTTGGATGTCGAATGATGAGATAAAATATTTTGTTTATCTTCTTCCCCCCTTTGAAGAGACGTATTTTTCACAAATCTTGTCCTCTTGAGCGCAAATTTCTTGAGACTTCCAGGACCATTTTGGATGAATAATTATCATCTAGTCTTTCTTGCCGCTTCTGGACTATATAGGAGGTCAATTCGGCTCCTTCAACATCTCCATCGGTTAATTTTGATTGGGCCTTGGACGTTGATCTTGTCCCTGACTGATTCATAGCACGACTCATTGGCACACTAGATGGAGGTTTGACAACCTTATTCTTTTAACTTTGTTCTCTCCTAGCGGGAGTTGAAACTCCGAAGCATATTTTCCTTTGATACCTTCGTTGCTTGACTGATGACCTTTATCATAGGTAGAACTTCTTGATGCACTGCCTGACGCAGAATGGATGAAATGATCATACCTTGCTAAACTCTCATCTTCAAAAACCAACTCTTTACTAATCTTATGAATAACTGCATTTCCAGAACCTCTTTGCAAGAATACTTGTGGAGAGAGGCCGACAATCTCTGGATCTTTCCAACTAACTTGAGGACATTGAGATCGACAGTGATTTTGACTCCCACAGCGAGGACATTGATTCCATTGCTTCTCTTTCCTAAATTGAATCCACATAGATTTTTCTTCATTTAAATGAAGAAGGATACCCAAACGCTCTGCATATTGCATCTTTTCATTACTCAAGGACGACAAGGCATCAATAATCGGTTTTTTGCCAAGAACTATGTTTTCCTTTTGAAGCACTGATATTTTGTTGCGAAAAGCAGGCAAATTATCTTCTACTTGTGTCAATTGAGATTCAGTTTCTTCTTTGGCCATACTGGTTGCCTGAATTTGGGCTAAAAGCTTGAAATTTTTTTCTTTTAAAACTTCACATTCGGATTGCAATAACCTTAACTGATTGACAACATCTTCCAGCTTCTTAGAATTTTTCTAAAGTTCTTGACCGACCAACGATGATTCCTTAAGTTTTTCCTTGAGTTTTATGTTTTGGGCTTTCAAAGCCTTCTTACCATCTTCTAACAAATTAAATTTCACAATCACACCTTCAAACATACAAATTTGCATAAACAGATCTTGACGTTCCTCTTCGGATTGAGCATCACCATTTTCCAAAGAGGAAGTCAAGTCTTTGAGCAAGGATTTGAGAAGCTCCATGTAAAACTAACTCTAGACCACTACCAATTCCAAAAACAAGAACTGAACCAAGGAGTAGCACGAAAAAGCTAGAAATAGAGGTTGGAACAATACCTAAACGCCGACGAATTAGAGGCTCTTAGATCTGGATGAAAATGACTAACTCAAAATATTGAGAGCTCGAAGATCTGGAGAAAAAACCAAAGCTTAGCAGGTACCAATTCCGAACTGATAGGGCCAATCTGCAAATAGAACTGAGCAAGAAGCCCCAACAAACAAGAAGAGGTACCAATTCCGAACTGATAGGGCCAATCTGCAAATAGAACTGAGCAAGAAGCCCCAACAAACAAGAAATACCCAAATAGAAACCCTAAATAAAATCTATCATAACCCCACAACAATTAATCTATGAGAACGAAGTACAAACAAAGAAACAAATCTGATTTATTTTAGGTCCACCGGAGCCCTTAGAAGATTGACGGAAACAGAGCACCGGTGGCCCTTGCAATCTGCGTACAGAGGAAGCAGAACACCCTGGACTCTTCTAGAGAGAACAAGCCGCGGAGAGAGAAAATGTGGTTGACCACATATGGCAAATGTTAATGCTCTTAAACCACACGAAGCTCTCACATTAATCTATAATTTTAATGTAATTGCATGGGAGTTTGTTACAATAAGATTTTGAAGAAAACATCAGTACAAGCTGATTGGAGACTCCAATTTATCAGTTCACAGCACAAGTAAATTTCATGATACAAAGAATAATTACTCACTCTAAAACGAAATGCTTGCTAACTATGATCTGTTACAATCTTCATCAGTAAGTCTGTCCCAGAATTTGGGCCTACGCTCTTCAAATGCCGGGGGTTGCTGATATACCATAGATGCAGTTTTAATCAAGATTCCGGCTGTTAATGCCCATACCACGTACTCCTTACCGTCTGCTTCATAGTAAAAAAAATGGAGTAGATACTTGCCTCCCATCCATTCTCTCTCTTCTGCACGTCGCTTCTCATCCTGCCCCATCATTGTCATATACAAATCATTAAGGACAAGCCATGCATTATTTGCCAAATAAAGTTATAGAGCAAGTGAAAACTGGATGCAGGGTGAAACCTTGAGAAACATTTCTAATGGAACATCAAATATTGCTTCAACTTCGGCAGCATTTAGAGCTGGAAGGAAAGCTTTCTTGTCATGAAGTATGGCAATCACGGGAACCACTGTCATACCACGCTGTTGTGAAGGAAAAATATATATGAGAAAAACAGTCCAGGTTGCACTTACTAATCATGACAAATTCAAGGATATACTAACTTATCATAAAGATATTATTAGTAGTTCATGTCTACATACACTCATTTTTGGATGTATTATTTTTATTTTTATAATCGACTTTTACTTTCATAGTAGCAGTGTAGTACTTTTCTTGTCTATTTAGTCTCTAACCTTGTACACTGTATTTGTGGATCTGATCAGGTTCACTGTTAAATTTGAAACTTATACTTCCCTAGTTTAATAAATCGCGCAACATATCTAAAGGATGTGGTTCAGAATACTTCCCTTCTAGATACCAAAACAAAACAAAACACAAAGGAATAGTTTCACTAGTTTTTTTCTTGTTAACCAAACATGGAGTAAGAGACCACTCTATGACAAAGTTAACTGTAATGTGGATTAGGGGTCACTGTTATGTACACAAAAAAACACAAGATATCTTCCCTAAAAATGAATGTTGTCACACATTTCTCACATCAAGTCAACAAATCCAATCCGTATGAACCACACAAAACTGTACATAAAAATGAATGGAAGCTTTGAATATATATTGAAAGAATTATCATTACGTAGATCCCTGGTATTCCAGCAAGAATAATCAATATAATTTATAATATATGAGATCTAGATCATGGAATATTCAGTACAATCGTGAAAGTACCTTTTGGACAAAAGGTTGGAGAAGAGCAACAACATTGAGAAGAGAAGGATCCAGGCCGATCTCCTCCTTGGCCTCCCTTGTGGCGGTCTCTACATCGTCGGCATCGCCTTCCTCCCATTTTCCGCCGGGAAAAGCCACCTCACCTGCCAAATCAATCGATCAATCAACCAATCAAAGCAGATGGGAAACGTTTGAGGCAAATCAAAGGGCAAAAACAGACGGACCAGGGTGGGAGGAGAGATTTGAAGCCCTCTTGGTGAGGATCACACGGAGATCGCCTTTTTCTCCTTGGAAAATGCATACCAGAACAGCGGCTCTTTTCTTGCTTGCTGAATCTGAATTAGACAATGTGGTGGTGGTGGTGGTAGGCTCGTTGAAGAGACGGAGGCGTTGGGCTATGATTTCAAGCTCACTGGATGCATTGGCGCTGCTGGAATCCATAGCTGTGATAATGCGAATGCGAATGGTTGCGAGTTAGGAGAGACGAGTAGGGTTGTTGAGCTGCAGGCTGCAGCTTAACCATCCAGTCCAACACAACGACCCATGTCTGTATTATATCACCCTTTCTTTCTCCTATAAAATTGGCAATCAAAATTATGATTTTTTGCTTTTTTTGATAATTACAAGAAATCACCATCTCATGTTTCATGATTTATGACATAACTAGTCTATGCTATCAACCAATTAATGTAAATAGTGAAAATTTTCTAAATACTCTCTTTTTGTGAGCATGAGTTGATGCTTAAATATTTTGTAATACCCAAAATATTTTGGGCCCAAAATATTTTGTCTGCATCAATTAGAGAGTGTGAAAGAGAATGTCTTTCTTTCATTTGTTATTGTTTTGCCTGGTTTGACGAGGTTTGACTAAAATGCAATGTACTAGTTTACAAGGGTCTTCATATCGAAGTAGGATGCTTGATCAATGTGAGCTTGCATGTTTATAAACTTCTTTGATTGAACGCTTGAATTTGCGCTTTATCTTGGAAACTTGAGCAATTACGCCTTTCACGCTTGTTCACTTTTCCAATTTAGTCGTTACGGCTAGCACTTGCGCCTTGTCTTGGAGATGGGCTCAATTTGGGCTTCGTTGCAAATGGGTCTGCACATTCATGAAACAACACACAGTTAGGCAAAATTCAAGGTGATATGCTAGTTTTGACTTTCGGTCAACGCTACCACATCTTAGCTTATAGTTTTTTGCGTTTGTTGTTGTTTGTGCTAGAGCTTGTGCTTGAGATTTCTTCTTCTACAAGTCAAGGTTTCTAGCCTAGAGTTCTAGAGTCCAATTTCCTTAGCTTGCTTGCTTGTTTGTTTGTTTGTTTGCTTGCTTGTTTGTTTGCTTGAAGTCTTGGA
>JAYMTA010002555.1:0-16249 GCA_036897625.1 Pelargonium cotyledonis | reverse complement strand
CTACAAGTTGGGTCCCGAATAAATAAACCTTACCTATCACAGTTTATTTTATTTATTAATACAAATCAATTCCATTTAACGGTTCGGTACACAAAACATGAATGATACGATGTGTGTGCTAATAATTGAACAATACTAATCCACAAATATCACAAAATAATACAACACTCTCTCCCGCTTCTCTCTGTGTCTGCCGACTGCTGGTTTATCAGAAACAGCCTTTTGATAATGTATGCATTCATATCTGCTTTACTAGATATGAATTTTTATTTGTATATGTTTAATAAGTTGCTCTCACTTTTGGATGAGTGGTTAAGTATTGAGCACCAAATAGCCAAAAACAGGTGGGTTTCTGAAACATAATACAGCAGCACTTTACTTGGGCTTTCATATACTTTGTTTGAGTAATTGTTGTGAGGATGCTTTCAAGAGGTCCACTTTGGCATGTTTTGGCCTTTGTTACAGATTGATGAGATAAACAAATAAAAGCAGAGAAAAAGGAAGCTGTCTTGGACCCATTCAATACATAAAGCAGCTGTGGTAACAAAATTGCATGTTTTACACTGTAAAACATAGCACCTTCCAGCCTTCCCTTCTAGTTCCACCCTAAAATATATAGCTAGCCCAATCACTCCCTACCCGCCAAGTCTAAGAAAATCCATACCACTTTTCGTTTCTTCTCTTCTTGTCCGGGAAAACAGTGTTTTCACCCTCCTGTTCTCGGCACCAGCATGGTTGTTTTGGTTTCTTTAACCTCTGTTTTGAAAAGCCGGACACTAGTCTTGCTGATACAATTGTAGGAGCATAAGAGGGTAGAGCAGTGTAAAATGGCTGTGAGGGTGCTTTTTGGAGCTTTATTGTTTGTGGGTGTTATTTGGTTTTTGCTTGTAGGAATGTTAGCAAACCATGCAACTGAGGAAACAAGCATGGTCACAACTGTGGCGTCGTCGACTGAGAATTTCAAGCACTGGAAGATGATTGTGAATCAGAGGCATGGTGTTCATAAGGATCTGGACTTCAACTATGTAAGCAAGAGAAGAGTGCCTAATGGACCCGATCCCATTCACAACAGGTATGTGTTTGTTTGTACATACTTCATGCTACCAACTATTACATTTTCTACAGAAACCGAATCATATTTTCTGTGACATCATACTATTACTAGTTTACTACCTGTGGAATAATATGGATCCCATTTACTTAAAACCATTTTCTATCACATCATACTAAAAATGACCCCAATTTCTACATCAAGTACATTGTTTTATATACCTTATATACATATATTTTTCTGATAAGGGAAATTTGAATCATTTTGCTGTATAATATTTGGAGTAAATGTGACTTATTCAGTATTAATCTTCATTTCCTACTACTTTTGGAAGGGAAAAACTATTTGCATTTCAAATCTCCTTGAGGATTGGTGAATCTCAATTTTGATTATTTTCTTTTTCTACTACTCTTTATCGAAAGCCTCTTTAGATATCAATCTTTCTCTTATTTTCAGAAGAAATAAAGGCGTTGGGGGAAAGGAAAAGGGTCACTTTAGTTTCATGGAGGGAACATAGCTCTTCTTCTTTCTGGTCCATTGAAATTCAAATACATTTACTGCTGGATCAATATTTTTTACTCCATTTCTCTGCTACAAAATTTTGTTTTGTACTGCGAAGTCTACAATTGTGTTTGCTGTAGAATATAGTGCAAATACTCAGTGAAACATTTCTATTGTTTTAAAATTGGCTTGCTTTTTTCTTCCCCGAAACAGAAAAAAATTGAAACCAGAAACCAACCCCACATCTCGTATCTAATTACCTGTGCTCTATTTGTTATCTTTCAGGAGAGCAGTGAAATCGAGACAGCCACCTGGTCGAGCCTAGGCTATCATGCGTCAACAGCAATCATAACCAACCGGATATGTTTGAAGAATCTGATCTAAAATGTGCTGATCTGAATGCTTATTATGGCCAGAGTTTTTGAGTGTGGATCTGAAAATACAGATAGAAGACAGTGTGAGCGTTCTTGGAACAACCTGTAGAGTGATTTTACTTATTAAAATTTTGAGAGATTAGTAACTAATTAATCAATATCATTGTATTTATTTCCCCTTGAATGATTCTCTTATATATAATTATATGTCCTGTAATGTTATATTCTTGAGTTTTATGATTGGATATGCTCAGTGCATGAAAATTGAAACTACACTGCAATTGTGCAAATGCAATCAAAATCATGGATAATAATTTGATAATACATGCTCTTAGCAATTCAATTCCCAAGAAAGGTGATGGATTGTGAGAACAAAACATGCAAATACCAGGAGCCAATCTTTAGGGTTTTGTATTATTTGAAATGGATTGGCTTTCTCTTTATACATGGCCTCAGTGTTCCCCAGCTAAAGCAAAGCATTCCCCATCAACAACTAAAGTTTAGTGCTCATTTCTCAATACCACTTTTTCTCTCCCTTCACTGCTCAAACAAAGATTTTGGAACTATTGTTTCTTAAATGATTGAAACACATTCACTGAAATTCATTGCATTTCTTGACCAACATTTTTGCATTACACAAGATGCTACTCAGTGCCTGCAGCCGTTTTACCAGTCAAATACAAGTAAGACACGTAACAGACTGGTTCAATATGGATAGTATTTAAGCAGTTTGAGTTTCATATGTACGCGCATGAATCATTTCCTCGTATCAATATCTTTAGGTTTTCAAGTAATAAGAAGAAAACAATAGCAAAGATATAAGAAAAAAGAGAGATGGAAGTGCAAAAGATTCTTGGTAGTGACAATAAGATAATTATTATTAAGAGAAAAGATTTATACGAATGTGTTGAAAGTGAGAGAGAAGGTGTGATCTGCTTTATCTTTCTTTTGTTTTCTTGAACTTTAACTTTGGTTGCTTCTCTTTCTGATTTGATTTTGTTGGTTTCGAGAGAAAGCCAAAGACTCGGTCCAACCCCAACTCCAAAGTGAAGACTCAAAATTAGAGTCCCTTTTCTTTTTTTCTTTGAGTAACAAAGCCATGGGACACACACAGTTTCTCATCTCCTGCAGTTTTTATCGTTCAAAGATGTTTTTTTTCATTTGATTCTTATTGCTGCTTTATTAATTGTTCCAATGTAAAATTGTTGTTATTCAGCAAAATGGGTCTCTAAAAAAAGTCTGGACATCTTAAATTTTTTCTATGTTCGAGCTTTTTTGTCACGATATGGGATAAAATTTGTAAAATAGAGTGTAAAGTAACATTTTTTTGAGAAATGTACCTATGACTCATTATTTTATATATTTTTAGTTGTGAAAAAAACAACAATAGAGCTCATGATATGGCCCAACATGTCAATTTTTTTTATAGGCTTTAGGTTTTATGGCCAAGGGAAATATGTTCGGCCCAAAGGCCCAATATGGGCCCAACTATCGTACTTGACTATAACGTGTGCCAAAAAACACAAACATGTAGGTCTAGCCTTGTAGGAGTGGTCCAATCTGGACACATTAATGGCCTCCCATTGTTTTGGGTACAATGAGGAACAAGGACATGTCCCAAAAGCCTAAGGGCTTTTTTTTTTTAAATTTTTTTTTTTACAAAACAGACTAATATATATAATAGGATAAATTGCATTAAACGCTGACTATGATAAACATGTTCCTAGCGAAATAAACTATGGTATAAAATCCATCAAAATTAGTAAACAGTAGTTTCCGTTACAACACCGTCAGTTTTTCATGCGAAATGACTAAAATATTCTTAAGTATTAAATATATATGATAATCAAACAGGTCCTTAACTTTAAATAATAGAAAAATTAAAAAATAATTAAAAAATAATAGATCTGCAACTCCGGCGGTCTTCTCCGGCGACGCTGCAACTCCGGCGTCTTCCTTCTAGCTCCGAACACCGTGCTCCGCAGTCCCGTGCTCGCCAGATCTCCACCATTTCCCGTGCTCTCTCTCCAGATCGACACCGACGACCCACGGAGTAGGACGATCTTCACCATCTCCGGCTGTGGCTGTTCCAACCGACTGGAGGGAGAGGTGTCATTCTGCCATGGCCGAGATCCGCTGGACGTCGATTTCCGCCATGGCCGAGATCCGCCGCGCCGCCTCCGAGCTCTCCTCCAACCACGCCTTCCTCCGTCGCAGATCTGAGTTTTGGGGTTCCGGCGAAGGCTTGTCGGTGATGCCGCTGAGCATCATCTGAGAACAATTATTTGATTTGTTTGGTATGATATTTGATTTGGTTTGATTTGTTAAAAATGGTTCTAAAAATATTGGTTCATAATTGATTTGGTTCAAGTTCATTACATCCAGCAACAAAATGCAGATTCTGGCGACTGAAAAATTCATATGATTGCTGGAATCTTCAAGGGCATCAAGAGGTTGAAGAAGAAGGGCATTTTGGACATTAAAAAAAATTAACCAACATCTGTCACAAAATTTATCCATTTTAACGGTTTAAACTACTGTAACAAACTTTTGATGGGTTTTGTGCGAAAGTATGTTTCACTGGTGATATATTTGTCATTAGTCAATTCCTCATAGGAGTTTAGTGCAATTTGTCCTATAAAATAGAACCTAAGGAGGGAAAGAGATCTAAACATCCTTCAAAAACCTAAAGTTCATACAATTCGAAGTGAAAAATTGATGAGCACCCACATGCAGGTGAGTAATAATACAACCCAAGTTAATATGACCATTAAAATAAAAACGGGCTAAATAATTTGGAACATATGAGAATGAAGTTTCATCAAGGTCTCACTATTTGGATTATCAAATAGTATTTTAATAACAAGGATAATATCTATTCAAACTTCGTTCTCATATAATCCATAATTTAGCCTTCTTATTAACATATAGTAAAAGAAAGGGAAAGGAAAAAGAAGATGAAATTGAAAATGGGAATGTGCTAGTTGATAACTTTGAGAGAAGCAATGACATGGGAAAAAGAGAAGATTTATCCTACAAAATAGTTTTAAGTACGAATTTCCTCCTAACTATGTGAGATCTTGATTGTGAACTTATGACCTACACAAGGTAACATGCTATGATCGACAGAGACCTCAAAATGTGTTTTGGGACATCGAGTACTGTCCATTGGCGGTTAATCCACCTGTGGGCTCGGTTTGCAGCTCAAACCGCTCACCACGGTTTCATGATTTAGAGCATGTCGCTCGCACCACTATCCTGCTTAAATAAGGGAATCATTTTGTACTTATTGGTGGACTATTTCGCATGTTGAAACAAGATCTGCTCGTTTTAACAAACATTTCAAGAACAATTGAATTTTTTGCATTTTGTTAACTTATACAAAAAAAAAAGTTCTATTTTAGCTCGTAATGCACTTATCTTTAACCATGAGTACCCGAGCATGGAGGACACAGTTGTTCGGATCAAGAGTTTTTGCTTTTCTCTAGTTTTATGCTTGTTTCCTGCTAGTTGTATTTCTTTCTCATTGTCGACTTGGTTTTCTAATCATATCTCCTGCTTGGATGGTTAGGATTGGTCTTCTTGTCCGTTTGTTTGTATTTTTATTTTGACCATTTTGGTCTTTTAATAAAATGTAACGATTGCTTATAAAAAAAAATCATTTTCTCTTATGAATTTTGAGGGTATCATCCGTAGCACTTGCCAAATTACTAAGGTGGCGTTCGTTTAATGTAGTTTTTAAGGTAGCGTTCATTTAAGATTTTTTAATTGAATTCTAGAAAATTGAGCACATGTTGGGTATTATAAATTTGTAATTATAACGTTCGTTTAGTTTTTTCAGGAGAGCATAATTGAGATTAAAAAATATTTTTGTTCCTTAATTAAGTTAAATAGTTCCAAAATTTAAGGAATTGAAATAACACATCTACCATGTTATTTCAATTCCTTAGAATTTGAATTTATTTAACTCTTGGGAAAGAGTGTTTAACTATTTTAATTAACTTAAAAACTACATTAAATGAACGCCACTCCAATTAATTAAAAAAATTTAAACGAATGCTACTTAATATTTTTCATTAATCAAATGTCTTGTTACAAATGGTAGAGATACCATCTCGTCAAAAAAAAAAAAAAAAACCTTAGATGATTTATAATTAAAAGAAAAATTGTGTTCCTCTTAATATAAATCATGGCTCCACCACTATTGATGAGATAGAGGTAACAATTGATTGGATAAGATAAATTTGTTCAATTTGATCAGATGATCCGAGATTAATCAAATTGGATTTGAGCTAATTTTATTTTTAAAAATAAATTTAAAAAACCCGTAAATTCGGATCCAAATTTCCTCAATGTGATTTCTTATTTTATTTTAGATACGTGCCTAATTACCAACATGAATATCAAATTCTCTTACTTTATGTGATTTGTTTCAATTGAAAACTACTTAAATGGTTTTCGTAATTTGATTTAATTATACCTCAATTCACGTGGACACACCGTTACTCGAGACAACACAAATAAGGCCACATCGCTTGTATACAAGTAATGCATGCACCAACTCATATTCTGGTATCTAAATCAATCCAAAAAAATTACCAACTCATATTCTGGTCTCTAAATCAATCCAAAACAATTACCAACTCATATTCTGGTCTCCAAATCAATCCAAAAAATTACTATTACTTAATACTTATATGAAAGCACCTACACATATTAAACAATAAGTGAGAACTAATATACTATTTAGGATTTGTGCATATCTTTCATTCTACCGTTTTAAGAGTCGATTAAGGTTTTTATTCGGCTACGGGCCTACGGCTGCTCTTGATTTCAGAGCGGCGACAGTCTCTTAAATTTATATATAACAAACTATGGACTTTCTCGTTTAAATAGCGAGATCTTGTTTTGATAGCAAGTTTAAGTTTTGTTAGGATTTATTTATTTAGTGACGGCGTAGATTCGCAGTAGCTCTTCTCGTTGGTGTGCGCGCAGGACAACAAGAGGTGGTGATTTTATCACTGTCATCATATCAACTTTCGAGTTTGTTGTCGGATCAGATGACTGACACGATGGCGACGAGAGGCGGTTGGCAAAGTACTGGACGTGGTCGGCTAAAACTTCAAGTGTAATCACTGTCAATTGTTTGTGCTTTCCAGGCTGGAGGGGAAGATTTCAGTGCCTTCAACTTGATTATTCAAGCTAATGGGGAGAAATCGAGTGTCTTTGATTTGATTATTCTTGATATTTTAGCCATTGTGGCTAATGTCAATTTCCTATTTTCGAGTTGGTCTGCGAACCGAATGACGCACGAGTTAGTTAGGTCTCTGGTCTCTTTGTCAGACTTGTCTTTGTTATTATCCAATTTGAAGTAATAAAATATTAGTTTATTTTGTGTTTAAAAAAATACTTATTTGGAAGTGGATCCTTACATGTAACATGATGCATGTATATTACATGTAAGTTGACGTGACGCATTCTAGGCCACAGAAGACAATTCAACTCCTTTCTCCCATCAAAATCTATCTGGATTTCACCTCATCTTCTTTCAATGCAGGATCATATATAGTTGTAAATGTTACACGTCATCTACATACAATTAACATGCATTATGCAGACCAATCTATTTTAGTTGCAAAATACTAGTACAAGCATCAATGTTCAAGAAACATTACTTTCTCTTCACCAACCACTACACTCATGTTTCTTTTCAAACAACATTCAAGAGTAATAAAATGTTTGGGGTAATGACATATAGGGGCCCATTTTTCCGTCCCAAAACACATGATACACCCATGTTTTGAAACATGGTTTTGGAGGTACCTTAATTATTGCTCCATCCGTAAATCACTAACCATGTTAAAGTTTGTGTAAAATGGCAGTTTTACCCTCTATTCATAGTCTCGTTCTTATGAGTTCATCCATGAAAATATTAAAAAAAAAATCCACTGAAAATATTGAATTTTCAGTGAACAAATGAGTTTTATCAGATAAAAACTTGCATTTGCTTAGAGAATCAAGACCAAGTATCCGTATGAGTTTTGCATAATAAAAAAATTGCATTTTCTTAGAAGAACAAGGAAGTGGGATGATTAAATCATGTAAATTTTGTTTTATTTGATTTTTTTAATTTCTAGAAAACCCAGTTTCCATCGCCGGAAACTTCAAACCTTGAATTTCCCGGTCACCGGAAATTGGGTTTTCCAGATCAATAAAGATCTTGGTGCCAGAAGCTCAGAATCCGTCAATCCGTAAATTAAGACTAAATTTTGAGTTCATCTTTGCATACTCAAACTCAAAACTCATGAACCAAAAATTAAACTTTATTTTACAGAGTCGTTGCAGACTTTGGCAAGTCTTTGAACACTTGACTAACAAATCGAAAACACAAGCTAAGTAACAAAACAACTGTGAACACTTGAACACAAATCAAAATCAGAAAGAGGGATATTATAGAAAATTGAAATCAGATCTAACAAATCTTGAGTCCAATCACAAGTTTCTTTGGTTTCAAACAGCCACCGATTACCGTCCTCTCCGTCTCAGATGGCGGCGAAGAGGAGGCTTTGTTTCAATCTTGTGAAGATGGAATCTGTTTCGAGCCCAACCTTAGATTCGAAGAGATCGATGAAAACAAAATTAAAGTACCTCCAAAACTATGATTTAAAATTTAAGTACATTATGTGTTTTGGAACCGAAAAATAGACCCCATATATCATTATCCCTAAAATGTTTGCAATAAGTTAACCAATCAATGACATCAACTCTTGTCACTACAGTGTCTTTAACGATTGTCTATGTGTGTGTTTACAGGAACCAACAAATGCAGCTTTATGTATAATATTATATGTATGTTGTTGTTTCACTTTGAGGACACATGGGTTCAGCTGCTTTTTCAATATATGTCTACTTGTCGGGACACAAATCCATCAACAACCAATTATGTAACTACACTTCCCATTCTTCTACTTCTATGCATACATGCACATTATATATAACTGATCAGTCCCAAACTTATCTGATTGTCAAAAACCCAATTGAATTAGAAGAAACAGGAAAGCAAAAAATGAAGGAAGCAGAGGTTGGATATGGATATGGAGATACAATGTTGTTCACAGCAGGAATGGGTTTACTAATGGCTTGCCTGAAACGTGTTTTTGTGGTGGAGCATTGGCGGATTTGGGTGTTTCTCTTCCTCAATGTCTTCCTCTT
This sequence comes from Pelargonium cotyledonis, assembly GCA_036897625.1. NCBI lineage: Eukaryota > Viridiplantae > Streptophyta > Magnoliopsida > Geraniales > Geraniaceae > Pelargonium > Pelargonium cotyledonis. The sequence goes on along the minus strand of JAYMTA010002555.1, from coordinate 7,111 downwards.
AGCCATTGTCGCCTCCTCAAGAAGACCACAACAAACCCGCCTTAAAGATGTCGCAGCTGCTGCAGCTGTTACAGTGAACACCAAAGATAATCATCAAGGCTGTTGCGACCAAGTGATCATCGGAAATAGCAATATTGCAGTTAAGGTTGTTGATAATGATGATGAATCTGAATCTGAGGTGGGCCTTGACCAGAGAGCTGAGGCTTTCATAGCCATGTTTAGGCAGCATTTGATTTCGGATGCCAGACCAGATCCTCATCATCATCATAGGATTCAACATTTGCAACTTCAAAACTCTAATTTTGTTGTTCAGACTTGACACCTCATCGCCACTGTAATTTACTTTCATTTCAAATTTAGTTTGGGTCTCAGTGGACGATATAGCCTATCCCATACTTATTGGGCCCAGTCCAAATTTAGGACTAGTGACTGGGCCGTACCTAATTTCTTTTTTCTTTTTCTTTTTTATTTCCAACAATTTCTACTCGAACCTTCTATCTTCTCATGAAAAATAAAGCTTCTTTTTTCTTTCATTTTAAACCGTTCAATCAAACCCAGACTAATCAGGAAAATAAGGCTTTGAACAACAGATAAGTGGAGAGAAATATAATTATTAACAAAATAGGCTGTCAAATTTGACAGGGATGTATAAAACAAAAATGGGTTAATTGTTTAACTTTAATTAGAATTTGCAAATATGCTCTAACTAAAAGAAAGCACCAATCATTCTCTACCAAAAAATAGTAGTAAAATAACCTACAAATTTATTTCCCAACACAATAAATGTCACATGTTGTGATATTAAATAGTGTGTGATTCAAGAACTTCCTTACCTGACGAAATTAATGATGATGTAGATCCCATAGCTTTCTTAGTTGGATCCATTTGTATCTATGTACGGAATAAAATCAATGTCCAGATGAGTACTTGCAAGCTCTACATTAGAGCTGCTGATTATTGACGATGTGCACACAATCAAACACAATATGTTTGGAAGTTATGCTTATGTGTTAAGCACACATGCAACAAATTTGTTCATTTCAACTAAAAAAAGTCAGAGTTAACATAATATGATTATCACAATCACTTTCCGTGCAACATGATAAACACGTAACACACCGACACTCAATACGTATGACATAAAATGAGCCAACACAATTTAATATTAAAAAAATAACCTATTCAACACAAGCACGTTAGCTAACATACAAAAATCATATAAACAAAAAGTATAGTAAGAATTTTTTGTTTATTGATTTATACTGTTATGTCTAATAAGTGTGTGTTGAGAGTGTCCTGCATATCACGACACAAATAATTAACTGTGTATGAAGGTTTTTGGCTCAGGTTGCAGGTCTGGGGGTTATCATTCACACCTCAATCAAATCAAATATTACTTTTACATATTATATTATTGAAAGATCACATCATACAATACTTTTTTATTTTTTATTCACCTAACCCGACTACTCTTGATGACCCGGCTTCGCCCCAAGCCGCTGCCACGTCATCATCACCTGTCCCCACCACCATGTGATTTGTCATGAAGTTGTGGCTGTTATTCTGCCACGCAAGATACATGTAAAATGGGTACATGAGTGTAACATTTCCGTATTTTCTAAACTATTCAATCTCATTCTCAGCTGCTGCTGAATATTTTTTCCAGGTTGTTAGATTTTCAGTAGAAATTGTCACTCTCAGCCAATACAGAAACTCAAGGAAAGCACAAACACACACACAAAAACAAAAAATTAACAATTTTGATTTCTTTTGTACCCAAATAGTATTATAACAGTTCATAATGCCAAACCTTCTATTGATTTCTTTTGGAGAGTAGTGAACATTAATATGATTGTCAGTATTTAAGGTAGTAAAAAAGAAAAAGAAAAAAACAGTGACCCACTCTGCAAATGGTTTTTTTTCTTCTTTGGATTCATATTTAGGGAAAAAATTGAATAATGTATGTTTATTGTCTGTACATGAGGAATTAAAAACAAACAAATTAATGCATGCTATCAATAGAATACTACTTCTGTGGACCTAATGGTCCCAATGAGCAATGTAGCTTATGCTTGAGGTTAAAACATAACAACAAATTCTACAATCTCATTTTGTTGCCCACCAGAATGTCACAAACCATGAAAGCTACTCTCTCAGATCCTCCATTAACACTAAGCTCTCCTCTTATCAACTGGGTTCAGTTTTCATACAACACCAGCACAAACTAGCTTGTCACACTGTTTTTATGTTCAAGTCTAATGAAGAAAATGGAACTCTGGGTTGGTGGTATAGTTTTGAATTCCATTGGTTTGTTGGCTTAATGAGCAAGTTCATGTATTGACCTAAACAAGCTTGGGAAATTCAAAGAAGCAGGAGCAATATAGCAGCTTATGATTTATAGATGTGTACCTTGAGGGTGTTTGAAATTTCAACAAACAAGTGGTGTGCATTATTGTCAATACTGATTCTGAGTGAAACCTGTACGTCTAAGAATCCAACACATAAAAACCAAGTCATTACAATAAATGATTTTCATAATTGTATTAAAAAGCAGATAACAAAGAGATGTTTCGATAATTAACGTTTTCTAAATTAAGTCTCGTGCGGCCAACAAGGCACTGAAGCCGCTGGTTTATGAACTTGGAACATTTGAAGATGTGAAGGAGAAATAGTAGATAGTGCATGCAGATGCACCAAAACAAACAAATTTAGTATGCCAAAAAGGCCAATTTTTTATATAATCCACATACTGTGCAATTTTGTGTCGTATCTATAGTCTATCTACTCAGGAGTTCAGCATAGAAACAAGGCTGGGAATATCTCATGGATAGCCCAGCTCCTGATTTAAAACCTGAAAGCTCTATCAGTTAATTTCAAATCCAGCTATCATCTCAGGTTTTCTAGATATTACTACAAAATAAATATCACACCCATTTTAACATCTTAAATAACCACCTCAGGAAAAATTGATTTTGTCCTGCAAAAAAAATAAAAGAAATTTAATACCATCTATTTGTCAGTTGGGACCTATTTGTATTGACAAAGGAACAAAACAGTAACATAGACCACAGGAGACAATATAGCAAACAGACTTGTGTACAAGTATGGGCAAATTTCATAAAACAACAGAATTGTAATAATGAGACAGAACAAACTTCGGTGAATTTGTGGAGTTCATTTATTTATATCTATATATCATCTTGATGATCTGTCACCTATAAGCTTCCTATCATATTGCATACCAAACCACCACCACCACCACCTGACAGCTTGCTCTCTACTCTAATAATTAAACAATCAATCAGAAGAGATATTGTGACTTGTGAGGTCTATATCTTATTATCTTTACAGGCAAGAGGAAGAGAAAGCTTCACCCCAACTACCATTGACTCGACACATATGCAACAGCATCTCCCTCTCTCGGGTTTATCGATCCAAAAACTGTAGTTTGTCTTAGCTTTCTGTGCCTGTCTTTTTTCTCTTGTATAGTTGTGTTTATCTCTCTGGTACAGGCTCGATAGACACAAAGAGCACATACAGCAAAGCCTATATGATTTCACTGTAAAGATTTGGTTAAACTCTAGTTAGGACCAATGCTAGGAGGTAAAAGGTTTTCATCTGAGGAAGAAATTAGAATTTGTACTAGTACTACAGAGCACATCTACTCCACCATCTTTGTTATTGTGACATGGGCTGCATCTTTCATGTGAGCTATGTTTCTCGAGACCCGCAGGCTGAAAACTAAGAGTTTTAGTAAATGGTTAAAGAGGAGGCACAAGAGAGCTGAGCAGTTCAATCTCAGTGAAGTTTCAGGTTTTCGTTCTCGCGGAAATATTAGCTCTCTCTCTGTAGTTTTTCCTTTCATCGGTTTTCAATGAGATTATATTCAGGAGTCAAAATAAATGGTACCTGGTTTTTTGCAGATGGAGATGAAGATGAAACTGATGATCATGATCTTTCCGACAGGTCTTTGGATTCAGATTCATGCATTTCAACCAATGAGTTGAGGTGAGACTTCAAAGCCCTTGTCTTCAGAAAAAGAGCAGCAAGAACAGTAAGGCATGTGATTATTTTGGTTTTTCTGTCATAACATAACAACACCTGCACGCCTGCATGTATTCAGAATTTTTGTGGGTACTTGGAATGTTGCTGGAAGATCTCCTGTAGGGAGCTTGGCTGTAGATTTAGATGAGTGGTTAAATCTCAAGGAAGCTGCTGACATATATGTTCTCGGGTATGTAACTAACTTTCCATGATCTGGGACTAAATAAATCCCACATATGAACCATTTAGGACATCTTCATTTGACAGCAAAACCTTACCATTTGTAGCAGATTTCAAGAGATTGTACCTTTAAAAACTCGAACGGTCATTGGAGTAGAAGACCCAACTGAAGCAACAAATTGGAACTTGCTTATCGGAAAGACTCTCAACGATAAGTATGGTTGCCCTTGGTTAACACCCTTGCCCACTCCGGTTTCAAGTGACAGCTACCATTATGTATCAAATCTTGAATCCAAGAAAAGGTTTAGTGTTAGCAGCCATGCTGTTGTTGGGTCACCAATGAGGTCAAGGACTCTCAATGAGAGGCAAAAAGGGTACAGCAAGTACAAGCTTATGGCAAGCAAGAAGATGGTTGGAGTTTTCATTAGTGTATGGATAAAAAAGGAACTGCTCAGGAAATACTGCATTTCAAATGTAAAAGTATGCTCTGTGGCATGTGGCATCATGGGTTACTTGGGAAACAAAGGTTCAGTTTCCGTTAGCATGTCAGTTGAAGGGACTAGCTTCTGCTTTATTACTGCTCACTTGGCTTCCGGTGAGAAGAAAGGTGATGAAGGACGAAGGAATCACCAAGTTTCCGAGATATTCAGAAGAACCTCTTTCCCCATATCTTCTAAAGATGAGGATAGTCATCATCCTCTTACCATTTTAGGACACGAGTAAGTGACTCTTCTTCCAAAATACCAATAAATACTTCTGTCCATATTTCACCCAGGCCTAACATGGTTTAAAAATCAGATGTCAAAAAAGTTGATCAGTAGCAGATCTGGATGCATTCAATACAATAAAGTTCTCAAATTTGAAGTCAGGAAAAAAAATTATACTCTTCAATGTAGCTAAACAATTAGCCTCTATACTAAACAGATATCTAAACTCATATGCAAATTCTTTTCACATTTAGAGAGCTCGGAACAAATTATATCTTATTCTGCATATCATTCCTAGCATCAATCAATTAATAACTTTGCTAAGGTCAATTTCAAATTCCCCACAAAAACTAAAATCCATTACACACTCACTTCATGAAGGATTGGAAACTGGAGCTATTTGAGTATATGGTGCATTATTATTAGTCCATGTAAGTGTTGCAGTCATCTCCAATCAATTAACTGTAAAATGTTATGAAATAGTAGGATATTCTGGTTTGGGGATCTCAACTATAGGTTATATTTAGAAGACAATTTAGCCAGGCAACTGATAAGGAAGCAGGATTGGGAGGCACTAACAGAGTTTGATCAGCTCCGAAGGGAACTGGAAGATGGCGGAGTATTCCAGGGTTGGAGAGAGGAAAATATAAGCTTTGCACCTACCTACAAGTACTCTTCATCAAATGGCAACCGATATTCTGGTGGCCTTCCAAAACGATCAGGAGAGAAGCAAAGAACTCCAGCATGGTATGAGCAGTAAGAAATAAACTTATGTTGGATTCTTGCTCTATAGTTAGTCTTGTGAGTATGGCTACCTAAGGCCAACAATTTGGCTAGAAGTTGACATTTTAGCCCTTGTTTCTATAGATTTAATCTATAGGCCATGTGAGTCATCAGTCTGGCTTAAATTGCAGAGTCTGTCTTAGGAACTAATTTTTGTCTGTATTGTTCATTGTCTACTCTATAATGCTAATGCTTGAGACCAGTTAGTTACCTTCTTATGGTTTCAGGTGTGATAGGATTCTATGGTATGGAAAAGGAGTGAAGCAGCTTTCCTATTTACGCAGTGAAAGTAAATTCTCTGATCATCGGCCTGTATCTGCTCTATTCTCTACCCATATAGAAGTGCTGAAGTCCCCTACTTCAAGGGTTAGTGCACTCCAGTCTAGTCTTCCAACCACAACATCCCTCCACCAAACTGTAGGTCTATTGTTTTATCAATGCGTTCTAGGGAATTCCATGTTGTTCTAGTACAAAAGTCAAAGGTCAGATAACATAATCACCATTCTTGATGCATTGCCTTTGCAGGAGCTGAACGATAATGACAACAGAACCAAATCTACATTGCTGTAGTTGATTGTAAAGGATCAAGAAGCTTCACCAACAAATTATGCAGAAAATATAGGTCACACAGATAGCAAATCCAGTTAAGACTATGCCTGTTTTTACCGATTCAGGTGGCTAAGTGGAGACATTCTATTGATTGTAATTTTGTTATTTTTCTTTCATTTACTCATTCATTTCTGATGACTTGGCAAAACAAGTTAGATCTCAAACATGGAATGTACACTTACAGTTAGTAATGAAATATATGTAATTGGTATTTATTCCATAATAATATTGAATGATCCCATAAAAGAGATAAAGAGAAAACAGCAAGCAAAATGAATCAAAGCGCAAATTCGTACAATGAAATCAGCATCAGATTCTTGAACATTACAGGAAACACATTATATATAATTATCATGTAAAGTCTGTTAAAAACAGTTGGCATTTCTGTCTCACCTTTGGCAGAAAATTGGGCCCGAATACGGCCTTATCTTTACTTTAGAAAGCCAATTGTGACCATACAAAATAAGAAATAATATGGTATATTCATTTCTAAATATATCAACATAATGTATAGTTAAACACTGTAGGGATTTATCCCGCTCTGATATTACTTGTTGGGAATCGTCCATGTAGGGAATCTATCTCTGCTCTGATACCACTTGTTGGGATTTATCCCTCCTCTGATACCACTTGTTGGGATTTATCCCGCTCACCCCGAATCAACCGCCTCACAATTTCACTCGTGTATCAAAGCCAAGCCAAAGATAAACGCAGCGGAAATATAAAATACAAGATGAACACAATATTTTAACGTGGTTCGGCAAATCGCCTACGTCCACACGACAGAG
>JAYMTA010002554.1:0-16250 GCA_036897625.1 Pelargonium cotyledonis | reverse complement strand
GGCAAAACCCGAATTGAGGGCTAAATCGAAAATACGGGTAAGTCCAAGGGGTCCTGTACCATTTTACCCTAACTTTATCTTCTAAAAATGATTAAGAATTCCTCTTTGAAGGTGTTACTTTTTTATTTTGTCTAAACCATGAGGTTTCTGATGTGTCCACAAATTCACGGTTAGCATTTGTAAGCCATTTTACCATACTCAGATTAATCCTCGTTCGAGAGTACGTCACAGTTAAAGTTCATCCATCTCCCTAAGAATGTGTTGAGCGAGGAAATCGAACGCAAGCGCTTTTTTCATTCCCGCAACTTGTGTTGCATACTGCGCTACTACTCTTGATGAAGGTGCTACTTTCGTCTAATTGTCTAATTTTTCAGATTCTTCTTTTGTTTCCGTAAAAATCGAATAATTGTTTTGGGAATGAAAGAATATCTTTTATTTGTATTTTTATTACTACTTTTATAGACCATATTTTTTTAAGTCACCTTTTTTTTTTATTATTTGTTTATTCATCTAGTTTCAACATCAATTGTAAGTATATGGTAATATTTGATTTCCACCATTGATTTGCTTACTTTTATTAAAGATATATCCACCAACCATCATTTTGTTGGCCTTCCCTTGCCACTTTCATGAAAACCACATAGAGCAAACAAGAACATTAAGCCTTGGCTGCCTCAAAATAAATTATTACACATTCTATTTTCTTTCCATATACCAATCCACTATCCACATCAAGAAACCAGACACGCTAAAGGAAAAGAAGAAAATCTTTGAATTGTTTCTTGTGCAAGCTTCTTTTATCTTACAAAAAAAGAGAGATTTTTAAAAGAATAATAATAATAATAATTAATCTGGTTTAAGAATCAGATTCCAGAAAATATTACTCCATCCGTCCTAAAATGAGCGTCATATTTGTCTAAATTTTTTGTTCCAAAATGAGTGTCCTATTTCTTTTTTTAGGTTATTATATTGTTGTTTTTTTCATTTTACCCTTATAACTTATGCACATGAGCAAATTTGCACATGGGGTGGGTGTAGATGAAAAAGTGAGCGTAATATTAAAAACACACTAAATTATCTAATAATTCTTAATTTTTGCAAAAAATGAAAATAAGACGCTCATTTTGGAACGGAGGGATTAATTGATAACATCAATTATTGTTTCTTCTAATATTTGATTCTCTCATAAGTCAACTCAAATCCCCTGATCTCTTGCAGGAACACAATTACTATAACAAGAGAGGAGGATTAGATTATGGAGACCCATGAAACAATCATCTGTTTTGCAATGATAAACTAATAGGGCAAGGTGTGACACTGACACATGTTAACAAGAGCATGGAGCGCCGGGCCGACAAATGAGAATGCAACACCTGGAACCAATAATAATAGTAGTAACAGTACAGTATCATCAGACAAAAAGCCAATAAAGGAAATGGTGTGCTTGAGAGATTCAAATTCAAGGAGCATAGCAAAAGAGAACAAAGAAAATGGCAACACCCTTATCATTACTTTCACTCAAACTTGGTTGCTTGTAACTAGACAATGAAATTTATCAGTTTTAAGAGTTCATCACACAGGCAACAATGTAAATAGTAGGACTTCTAGCCTAGCCTAGGGCTCTAGTTTCATCAGCAGACATCAACCCCAGATGGAAGTGATTTTGGAAGCAAACTTGCATGTTTGAACATGTTACAAGCAGCAACAAAAAAGAGCCAATGAAAGATGAAAGAGTTTCTGGCTATTTCATTTCCTCGAAACATTCTAGGACATGCTTGAGAATGTGAAAAACTAAAACAACCAGCATCATGCTGGATTGCATCTGTTTATCAAATACCTGAAGCTTACCTAAGAGCTAAGAATAGCCATTCTTGCCCGCTCTCTCTACCCTTCTTTGCCTGCCCAATGTGCAACCATGCTTTGAGAGCCAACTGCATCTACTAATTTCAAAAGGCATAGTTAAACTGCATATGAAGGGTCAGGTATGTGCTAAGCAAACAAAGAACCAAAGAAATGCAAGCATGTTTACATGACTGGTGAATTGTATATTACGTGGCAGATGGATGGGGAGACAAAAGATCAGAGTATCAATCTTGATTCAGGGTGAATAACCCGAGCACACATCAATGACCATAGCTACAATGTTTTGATGGGGTTTCTGTAAGTATAAATCTGTAATTAACAAAGATGAAATACTGAACCAGCTGTTTAACTATATAAGCCATCCTGTCAGTGTTCATCGCTGACTGACATTTCCCCAGAAAGTAAATCAAACTATTCAGAGATAATAGAGAGAGAAAACTGTCTAGACTACCAGTCAGCAAACTCATTTACTCATAAAATGATCATTCATGCATAAAAACATGAAGAAATCCAAGAAAAATATAATGAATGGATTCTCAAGGAGTATCATCCATTTCCGAGTCAAAAGAAAATGTATTTCCAGCTTTATCTTGGCTCTGTGTGAGAGGAGCGGCAAGCGATAACTGCACTTCATTCTGGCGGTTGTGGATTTCGTTGTTTAGCTGCAAACCACTGTTCAGCTCATTCTGTGAACAGATAACAGAGAACATCAACATTATAAATTTTGGATAAAAATATCAATGCAATTTTATTTAAGTAGGCAGTAGATGGTAGTAAAACAGAACAATTGAAGAGGTAAAAAGGAGAGCCTGAAATCTGCTTTTTAGCAGTTCTATTGTTTTCCTTGTCCCCATTTGCTATTTTGCACCATATAGATAAAGTACATATTTCTATTTCAGACCATAGATTTGGATTTGGGACACCATTAAGCAGCAGTCAAACACTACCTAAGGTAAAGGTTAGCTAGTAAGGCTTCATATGACTACGAGAAAGTGAGATTTGATCATTAGCTTCCTTGTTTAATTTTCAATGTTCGCAAAACAAAAAGCGCAAGGTTTAATGTACAAAGAATTAGATGAACTACCTCTAGAGCATTGAATCTAGAAATATAGAGGAAGCATTATCTAAGAGGGAAGAAGGAATTTTCCATTCATTATAAGTTCTAGTCATGTAAACAGCACCAAGATGAAACACATAGGACAGATTTTACATTAAAAAATTTAAGAAATCCGAATAATAATTCATTTCATTAAGATATTATATTATGTTAGCTTTTAGATTATATTTTTGAAGGAATCTGAGATTGTAAGTTCAGATTAGGAGTCGTGCATTCCCGTTCTCAATCTCAATCCTGTCCTTCAAATTAGCAATATTTTAATACCCTCTAAAGAGGAGAGGAATGGATTCCCATTTCTTAATTGATTATATACCTCCATAAGCAAAAACTTATAAAATCTCCTGTTCTCTTACTCAATCCCCTTCAAAATAATCCAAAATACTACCTATGTAGCAATTAATGTTTATAAGTAACTATTAGATAAAACGGCCTGCAGATGTTTCTGGATGGTAAGTAAATAAAGACATTTACGGATTGAATAGGCTAAAATAAACATGCACTCAGGGAGGGTGAAACAGGTTTTCAGTTCATAAAGGACCATGGTTGTGGAAAAAGACTTTTAAACAGAAGGCACAAAGTGAAACCTACAGATGAAAAATCTTTCCGGAGTCCCAACAAGTATAGCCAGAAGTTTCTAAGGCATAAACAGACTTCTCTAATTCAAAATGTAGCATATACACCTTGAGTGATCCAACAATAGCACTGGATATCCACAATTCGTCACCAAATTGAAAACTCAACAACAGAAACTCTGAGAAATGAGAAAAACATTTCTTTTGCACAATTTACATAATTTATTCACTCACTGCACAATTCACAGTATCAACATCTATTCATACTCCTATGGACAACAAAACAAAAAGTGGCCATTCATAATTAAAGAGCACTGCAAGAATTAGATCTGATTTCTAAATTCTTGTAAAAAGAGCAATTATAGAATGTAGTACTAGGGTAACTTTAGTTCCACATTTCTTGAGCAACATCACCATGGGATATATGATTTCTTCTAGGAAACATCTCTGAAAGATAGAGGAATAAAAAAATAAATAAGACGTGATTTTGAATCAGATAAGACATGTGGACCACCCTAACATAATACATGATTACCGAAGATCCATAGACATGGATTGTCGGACTCATTCGATTGAGAATCTTATGAGACTTGTGTCTTCCGTTACATGCATATATGGCACCTTGTCATGCATTTATCAGGACAGTTCGGTTGGTTACTTTAATTTTACAAGTAAATGCCTTCTCTTAAAGAACAAGGAAGTGTGTAGATAAGTTGCTCATCAAATAACATCTAAGCTTGACAAATATCAAGCAAAACTTGAATTTAACAAAATGCAGTGATGTTATGTTGTCATAAACAAATTGGCCCCCTATTCAGTGAGTCTATGCACTTCCCAATCTAAACAACAAATGACGTAGTCAACCCCTTTGAGAATATCAAATAAAAGTATATAAAGGTCATTATGGTGTATACTTTGGTATCACTTCAAGGATAATCAACGTAGCGCAATTATAAATAATACAACACTATTACCTAGAGAATAGTTGTGTATATAGCCACTTAAGTCAATCCAAGATTAAAAACATGTACAAAGAAATGAATTTAAACCAAGCTCTGCTCAAACGGTAAGAAATGTATGAGGAAGAATTAAAAAAAGTTGGAACTTGGATAGAAACCTGAAGGTAGGCAGATATATCAGCTGTTGTGACCATTAGTCCGTCTTGCTGTTTCTTCAGTATCCATTCATTAAGTTTCTCCTGAACCAAATTAACAACAATGCATGAGGATGGCCCATGAGTCAATAATAATCAGTTATCAGGATATGACAGTAAACAATATGTTTATAAGTGTTCTATCTAAATCAAAGGTAATAAGCGACAGCAAACAGGATCAGATGTTCTTTGGAAAGTAAACACCATAAAGTACAATATTTACTCCGGCAGTACTAACTTCGGTGGAGAAAAATAAACAATTGTACATTTCGGAATATAAGTATAATACATGACAAGGTCTCTGTTAGAGTTCCAGCAAAAACGATATGTTTTGCTGGTCCAGGCTCTAGGGCCAAATAAAGGTCGTATTTGTTAAGCCACATAAACTTACAGAAGCATGAACAAACTATATATGCCAGTTTTTCATTTTTGTTGGTCATTGATGCTAACAGTAATTTCGCTTTTGTATACTCCCGAAGTTCAGTACAAAATATAATACGCATGTTCGCTGGTTCTTCATTTATGATTCTCCATGGTTCAATTATATGCATCTTCACTGCCAGAAAGCAGTAGACTACATTCACAACTTCATTCAATAACCCAATTGAAATTTTCAGAGTTTGTTTCCCAAACAAAAATTTCATACTACGAATACTAATAAAACCATTTATAGTTGAACATATCTCTTTCTGAATTTGTAGAGGACACATTTATAGATGTTTCACCCATTATTACTTACTATATCTCCTGACACGACAAATGTCTGAATGATTTTCTGATAAAAAGAACACCATATCACTGTAAACGTCTGCAGACCCAACTTCTGTCATTCTATCATTGATGTTTCAAGAGTTTTTTGTTCAAAACTACAAAGAACCAACAAACCTGGACCACAAGTACAGACTATACAGCAGTGAAGCACAACCATTATTGTGAGTTAACACAGAAAAAAAAAATGAAAGCAGTCAACTAACCAATTAGAAAACTTTATCTCAGATGGATAGAAACCCAGTCAACCAAAATATGCAATAAAATGCATGCAGGTGCCCAAGTTAAAAAGGCATAATCATCCAGAAATGGGTATCCCCAAAATTCTATAACACCATAGAAACACAATCCTCAACTGGATTACAACAGAATTAACATAAAGCACATTCCCAAAAAATTCAATATAAAAACACAGCACCTACGAAAAAGATTCAAAATTAAGCAAAAGTAAAAAGGGGGTTGAAAGATGATGATCTTACAAGGGCATGTCTTTGACCAGCCTCAAATGAAAGCTTCTGCTGATTGAGTGACTGAGAGTACAAGTGAGAGAGGCTATTGGCAGCATTAGAGAAGACAGAGTAAAGTACTTTGTCAGTCTCATCAATAGCAGCAGTGCCTTCAATCTTCCTCTTTTGCCCCATTGTTTTTCCTCTATCTCTTGTGCTCAAATCTTTTGAAGTCAAAACGATGTTGCCTCCTTCTGGTTGTCTCAGGCCTCTTCTCCTAATCACCGACCATGTTGTTTTGAATTTATAACATAGTAAAAAAATTATAAAATAAAGAAACAGCAATCAATGAAGAAAATGAACGAAAAGAGGGACAGATTGTCTGAGAGTGAAATCTTCTCACATTCAATGTGAATTTGCCAAAAACGGAGAGTGTTGTTGAATCCACAGAGCGGTGTGAAGAACAGCGATGGAGAGATATTATGGTGTGTGCATTTGTTGGATTCACAGTGTGAGAGAGTGTTTGTTGTCAGGTGAGTGAGTCACTGAGTGAGACAGTGAAAACTTGAAGCCTTTTTGTAATTACTTTAGTGTGTGTGTTGATGAAGATGGAGATGGAGATGGAGATAGAGATGGAGATGGATGGACCCAAACAAAATCCTTCCTTTCTTGGTTTAGGTTTAGGTTTAGGTTTAGGGCTTAGAAAAAGGAACAGATTGAACAGAGAATCGGTAATGAAGTTACTTGTTTTATACATTGCTCCCACTTGAATTTAGTACGTGGAGTGGACTCCATCAGGCCATCACCGAATCCAAATTTGTTTGGAGCTACAATTACTTTTACTTCTTTTTCTTCTATCTAAACTACCTTGGTTACCGAGTGGACGTGTAAACTCGCAATTTGCATATTTAAGCCGTTTTATCACGTTCAGATTTCTTCTTCTTTTTTTAGCGGAAACAAATGATCATTCATTTCATCGGGGATAAAACTAAACGATTACAAGAAAACATAAACCAAACAAGCGAAAAAAAACAAACGACCTAAGCCAAAGCCGACCTAAAAACATAACCAAAAAGAACAAAAATAAAATAGAAAAGTCTTGTAAGCAACCGAGTAGTCATTCGTCCCCTGGAAAACTTCACCAATAGCTCTAGAGCCTAAAAATGGGACCCCGGCCGAAACCTCTCCCCACCCGACCACCAAGAGACGACCTGGACCATTCTTCTATAATCCGCCGACTACGTAGAATCATCCGGACCCCACGTTGCCAACTAAAAAGGCCTCACCTACTCCATCGGCCTCGGCATAGGTGCCGAAGCCGTCTCTTCTCCTGGTTGTCCCAGGGACCTCATACCATCCACCGCCGACCCCGCATCTCCCGGCCCCGCTATCCTCTTCCTTTTAAAGACGGCTACCACACGCTTGTTCGTTTCCACCCCATCCCCAACCGCTGCAGAAATAGGTGGCTCGTGGGTCGGCATAGGCGCTGTTTCTTAGGGTTGATCAAAGCCGGATCGGAGCCACTGGGCCCCCATTGTCGGCCTTCGCCCCTTGTTGCAATCATAGTTGGGCTATAAGCACGTTCCCCTCCAAGTCCTGTACTTGGGACAATCCTTTTTCATGTGCCTTAGAATGCCGCAATAGTAACAAAATGTAGGCACTCTCTCATACTGGAAGGTGACAATCCACATCCAAATTTCTTTTTATTCAAAAGTAAGTCACAAATAAAATTTATTTCTCTCATTGAAGATGTGTTGAGCGGGAATTGTTACTTTTATTTCTAATTTCACTAAAAATAGAAGAGAAAAATATATTATAATTATGAGTTGGGACTTGTCCTGGAACAAAGAGTTTGCCTCTTTCAAGGCTTGAATGGAACGAATTGTTTGCCTCTTTCTGGCTATGCCACATAAAGTATATGTATTTGAGGTTATATTTATAGCTCATAATTTTCAAAATGCATTTTACTAAACAATCTGCTATTAAATATACAACATCCTTTTATAGCTAATTTTATCAATCATTCAAAAGTCGATGAAACCAAAAATTTATTTTACGTTATTTTACTCCACCGACTATTGGAAATATTAGTTCCCAAACAAAGCACTTAATCGAGTCAATGATTAATTATCTTACATAGGAGACAAATATTTTAAAATTAAGAGTAAATCCATCCAATTATTAATAATCTCTTACGTCCATTTTGATTAAAATAAATATCCCAAAATAAGTGTCTTGTTTATATTTTTGCAAATATTAAGAATTATTAAATAATTTAGTGTGTTTTTAATATTACCTACATTTTCCCACATGCATCCCATGTGCATAAGTGATAAGGGTAGTATGAGAAAAACAATACTCGGTAATATAATAACCTAAAAATAGAAACATGACACTCATTTTGAGACAAAAAATTTAGACAAACTGGACATTCACTTTGAAACGAAAAAAGTACTTCTTACTAGGATAAAGATGTGAAATTTCGGAACAAATTGAGGGGCAAATTTGGTGACATTTGCCTCTCTCTTTCCTTTTGCCCAGAACGAAAGCAAATGCTTTATTCCCAAAAGGAGGTTCAGACATGGTTTGGAAGGAACTTTCAGTAAAAATTAGTACTTTATCTGATCCTATCTGAACCCCTTTCAGATCCAATTCGACTACTCATTTTCAATCTGATCCTAATCCGAATTGTCACCCCTAGGATGTCCCAAAAGGAGGTTCAGACATGGTTGGGAAGGAACTTTCAGTAAAAATCAGTACGTTATCTGATCCTATCTGAACCCCTTTCAGATCCAATTCGACTACTCATTTTCAATTTGATCCCAATCCGAATTGTCACCTCTAGGATGTCCCAAACCAAGCCAATCCAGGCCATGGGAATGGAAAAGGTTGATCTACAGATTCTTAACAAGAGTGAAAAATAAGGAGTCATTTTCATCTAAGCAAAAGCAACCAACTGGGTGGGTCATGAGTCAGGACCAGATCTAAAAATAAGGCCCAGCCAAGTTGAGAGGCGAGGCATGGGCATGCCATGCAGTTTCAGCTGAGTCTCAGCTCCTGAGATATATATTATGGGGTCAGGTCAGGTCAGGTCCAGATCAACATTGCCTGTCATTCAAATATCAACTTGTAATTCATTTCTCTCCTCAGCCAACAAATTATTCTCATCCATCAAACCAATCAAAATTATTGGCTTACATCTGTCTCTGTCAACCACATCATTGATCATTCTCATCACATAAATACCAAACAGTTAATTTATGGAAGCTTAGTTACATCAGGTCAAAAGGAGCTCCCAATACTAACCTAATTTCCTCAACTGTTGAACAGAACAAATGGTTGTGGTGCCACCAAAACATAAATCCTTTTTTTCATTTGAAACATAATGCTGCTGACCTCTTGTAGTAACACTAATGCTGAACCTTAAGGACTGGGAAAGCAATTACATCT
Source organism: Pelargonium cotyledonis (assembly GCA_036897625.1). Classification (NCBI taxonomy): domain Eukaryota; kingdom Viridiplantae; phylum Streptophyta; class Magnoliopsida; order Geraniales; family Geraniaceae; genus Pelargonium; species Pelargonium cotyledonis. The sequence goes on along the minus strand of JAYMTA010002554.1, from coordinate 6,881 downwards.
CGAATACTGGCAGAGTTTGTCAAAAGCATCACAAGCCTGTCAATTCCAAGCCCCTGATAAATCAAATTTACATTACAAAATGTGCTGTTAATTGTTACACTTGCTGATAAAATAAAATAAAATAAAGTAGAATATTGAGATTTGAGAACTCTGGATCACATGAATATGATTGATCAAAATAATTTGCAATAGAAATAACTAATGGATATTGAGATAAAGTAAAAATTGAATTGATACTTCCATGGTGGCTAAACGCCAAGAACTAAATGCCCTAATCCCAAATCATTATAATCATATCACTCCCACAAACTAAAGGCTTCACATTGTGCAGAAAAGGGTGATCATACCATTCCTGAAGCTGGGGGCATTCCGTACTCCAATGATGTCAGAAAGTCGTCGTCAAGAGTTACTTCATAAGAAATATCCTCATCCTCATCCTCATCCCCATCGCTCTTTCTATTCTCTTTTGCACCATCTGTCTTTGGAGCAGCTGCTGCCCTCTTCTCATTATGCTGCTTCACTTGCTCTTCCAAGCGTTTTCTCTGCCATCATTTCAATTTAGTGTAAAATATTTTATACTTTCTCGTTAAGATCGGGTCAGTTTTTCCTGCCGGTATTTTGTCTTCCACCATTACACACTTTCTGGAGTTTGGCTCATAGCATTAGTTTTGGGCTACGAAAGTGGGTCATAACCAGATAAAGACACTGGCAAGATTTTAAATATACCAACTGCAGTAAAAGAAAAAATGATGGCAAATAAAAAGATTTATGTTTATGTTTTTTCTTTGTGAATAAAAGAACAATGGAATAAAAACGTCACTATTTTTGTCTTGAGATTGGTGAATGGAGTGGGATGAAATGACCTTTTAGCAATCCCCTACAATCAACCCCTTTATCGTAGGTCAAAACTCATTCAGAAGAAATATTTTACGGTTTAAGCATGTATATTAAAATGATCTCCCTTGAAGATTGGAAAATTAGCAGGGAGCTCTCTTGCTTGAGAAATGCCAAAAACTAACCTCAATAAGAACTATAAATCCGCTGACGTTAGAAATTTTTATATCCAATCATGAGAATCTAAATAAAATATGGTAGTGCTTGTTGAAAATGCTGTTTTCATGATTTATTAGTAAATCCTGGCATTTCCCAGAAAGGGTGGTTCCTGGCATTTCTTCCAACTTAAAGGGAGGTCATGGATGGAAGTCTACTCAAAATTCTACAATTTCCATATTCTCCTCAGTTAAGACACAGTTACAATAAATAACTAGGGTTGCACTCTATGAAAAAGTTGTAAAATCAGCAAGTGACACTGCTCACCTGATCCAAAGGATCTGTAAGTTCAGAGAACGCGTTGGCCAGTTCACGGCCACAAATGAAAAGTTCAAATCTCTCAGTCAAGCCTGCATGGCTAGATCAGAGGGATTGGGAGTAAGATGGCATCTAGCACAAACTAATACAGAGATGTTATTACGTACAACAACAAACAAGCTATTTCCCAAACAATTATATTAGGTACAGAGTGAACTCTTATCATGCATAGAAGTACTCACGACAGCCGTACATGCCATTTCCCAAACAAAGGGCCGGCTACTTAGATATCTCAGTGCATAAAAGATTAGAGAGAGAAACAAGCCACAGTAACATAACCATACTATATTTGTTAAATTTCTAATACCTTCTGTGTGGTTTGGCAAGAGGAGATATCTCAATAGGATAGTCCAAAACAAACGTTGGTTGCAGGAGCTTTGGTTCTACAGCAATCTCAAATACCTGAAAAGGTTGTAAAAAAAATTGCTCATAACTATATAAAGAGAGCATAGAATGAAAGTCCACGCAATGTCCAAAGAAAAAAGAAGTTAGCAATTTGACCAATATACTATGCAGTACCAAAAACCTCAAACTAAAACTATAACCAAACAAATAAAACATGCATGTGGGTTGTCCTTCCATGCACATGCAACTGGAAAAGTATGATAGCCAGATGAACAGAGACACGTATTAACCTCATTAACAAGGTGGCCTACAGATGAGCAGGCTTTAATGGAAAAATCATCCTTGCTATCATGACCAAGCCCAAGTGCCTTTAGAGTGACTTCTTTAGCAACTTTAAGGTCATTACCCAACTCCTTAAAATCTATCCCAGTAGCTTCTTTAACAAGATTGTGCATGGTTTCCCTCCTCCAAGGTCGCTCTAGACATATCTCCAACCCCTGCATGGATGTATTACAGCTGTTATTGACAATAAATTTCACATATCTTTACGCATTTGACACATCACTGCCTTTAATGCTCATAAGCTAGAACTGTCTAAGACTAGAGGAACTCATAATTCCTGGCGTATTTTGATTAAAACTAAACAGTAGCAGTTTCAATAAGTGGCTAAAATCTGGTATAGCATTGCAGTGATTGAAGTTTTAACTTAGAATACATTGCAGTCCATGTATCATTAGCTAATGTTTTTTGTTTTTTTTTTTTTAAAAAAACAAGATCTTCTTGCACATAGTGTGTTCAATTTGTGAAAAAATCGCTTCCTTGATTGATCTTGATGATTCTTGTTTGATCTCTTTATGAATGATATCAATTGAACTTTAGCATTTATAGAGATGCTAATTAGTTTGAATCTAATACTAATTTATAGTTTATTCTAATTATATGTTCCATCTAATTAGAACTACATCATCAACATTTCCAGTAAATTGGAGCATATGAATCAAATTAATGCGAGAGCTTGATTTTATTTAACACTTATGGCAGCTATTAGCGGCGATCAGAAGTGATTTTGGTGGCAGATGGCTGCGAAACCTTGTGATTTGAGTTGTCACTGTCATCTAACCATAATGGTGTCAAAGACTAATGTTGAAAGTGGTGATAAAATATAGCTGGCCGAATTGGGCTTGACCACCTGACCCAATTGTGAAACCTCCCTCTGTGGTCACTGCTCCACTTGCATAAGGGCATTCTAGAAGTGACACGCATGTTGAAGGAAAAACACCAACATGGATAAGGGGTGTGTTGATTTAAAAGGCCCATGTGAAACTCGCGAGTGAGGAGGAGTGTTTAAAGTGAATCTCACATGGATAAAATATGAAAGCTTTGAGCTATATATAAAGGTGCCAATGAGACCCTTTAAACAAGGTTGACCTAATATAGGGAGCCACGCCTAGCACTCTCATGAAAGAGAAATTGACAAGGAGGGCGCTTAGGTAATGTTGACAAGGAAGACAACCACACGGGTACCACAAGATTGTCAATTGTAGGTAGAGGACCATTGGAGCATTGTCGAAGGAAATTGCAAAAAAAGGTGCTGAAATAGAAAAGAAGACCAATATCTATCAATCGCTAACACCACCTAATACTACTCCCTAACTAAAATTCGACGTTCAAAGATAAGATTTTCACCAACATGAAAGTTCTTCAAGAAAAAGAAAGTTAAAGAATAGCAACAATTCAAAAGAAAAGCTAAACGAAATTAAAGTAATAGGACTAGTTTGTTTATGAGTCTCTTGAAGATTCCATTATTCTGGTGATATGGGAACCTACTTGTCCGGCCAATAAATTCTCTTTCTTTTTCTTTCATCAAGGTTCAAATTTATAATTTTCTGGTCTTTTTTTCTTCGTAAGCATGCAAAAGTCCATACTTGCATGTGAGGGAGACTATCTCATAAACAAACTAGTCCTAGCATTTTCTCTCTATTTTTAATATGTGGGGGGCAAACAATTGAAGATCCACCAAAATAAAAAATAAGCATAATTATCTTTTGATACCAAGTTCGGCTCCTTTCTTCTGCGGTAACATAAAAGAGAACTCAGATCTCTCCTTGTGAGAGTCATGCAACCACCGTAACTTAATTTTCACTTGTCTCTAATCATGTTAGAGATGATTGCTTCGAAACGCCAATTCTAATCTAATTAGAATTATATCTTCAACAAGGTGAATGGAAATATCTAAAAACCAAAAGGTGCAGTGAGTTAAATTTCTATCCCACTAAAAGCTCCATTCTTTTTTCACTAACTCTGGCCAATGCAATAAATATGGATGTATCTAAATGTAACATTAGAAGGATCAGAAGTGCATTTACCTGGTAATCAAAAGTAAGCTTCCCTTGAACTGCAAGAGCACATCGAGTGACAATTTCCTCTGCCATGTTCATCATGCTTTGGTAGTCTGAGTATGCCTCATACATCTAAAGATCAAACTAATACAACTACCAATTAGAACTTCCATAAGAATAAAATAATTAACCTGATGATTTTGCATTCGACAATTAGTATCATGTACAAAACCAAACAAATGAAATATAAACAAATCAATTACCTCTATAGTGGTAAACTCAGGATTATGACGAGTTGAAAGGCCTTCATTCCTGAATATCCGGCCAATCTCGTAAACTTTTTCGAAACCCCCAACCTATCATCCGGACACAAATATTATTCAAGACATGAAGTGCAAAAAATTCTCAGAACTTTGTCAGCTACAAGATATAAAAATATTAGCGCAAAGCATAGTCAAGAATCAATATTTTATAAGCTGCTGATTATACACATGAAAAATTAAACACCCATAACCATGTCTTGGGATAAGGTTATCCAGATTTATCTAGTTGGAGCGGAAAAAAAGCTATATTTCAGCCCATCACTAAGACACCTATATTCCCAAACAGTCACTCTGGCACTTATAGAAGATAATATGAAGGAAAGCATATTCAAGTGAAGGATCATGCCAAGAGAAGATATCAAGATGATGACTGCGTTAAAATGAATCATCATGACTCTACAATGAGGATAAAAGATTCAGAACAGGGCGTATCGAGTTAGTAAAATACACACAATAAATCAAATAGAACGACATCATTGGACTTCGACGGAAGTGTCGAAATGTGTCCTACCTGCAAGTGGGCACATGTATGGTAAGTATCTCATACTGAAAATTTGAACAGTTTGACAAACCAACCAACCGTTCACTAATGATTAGTAAATAAGGTATCAACAGAATACATATCATAGCTTCTAATAAAACATGAAAGCTACAGTATGAGAATTTTCACCAGCATTCTCTTTAAGTGGAGTTCAGTTGCAATTCTCAAATATAGATCCCTCCCAAGAGAATTATGGTATGTGACAAACGGCCTAGCTTCTGCTCCACCAGCTGCTCCCTAGATACGTAAATCAATTAAGAATCAAGTTTGAGATACAAACAGTAATTGCACATTTTATCACTGTACAATGTGTGTGTATGTGAGTGAGAGAGAGAGAGATTTCAAGCAAAGAGACATTAATCAACCATGAAAAAAATGTCATAGAAATAATTGTTCAACAGGTACAATAATGTCTTTACATCTACATGCACAACAATCCTTTTAAGAAACAAACCAAAGCATGTTCACAATGAGAAGCAGAAACATACTTCAGACTAGCATGTTGTGGCAGTAAAAAGTTATTGTGCTAGTACTGCATCAAGGTAGCATTTAACTACTATGATTCAGCCTTCTCATGACATGGCACCTAATCACAGCCAGGGACAGATCCAAAAAATTTGTTTGGTGGGAGCAAACTATAACATTAATTTTTTCATCAAACTATTAGGTCAAAAGATGAAAATATTGTGGGGGCAAGAACTTAAATTTCATCAAATAATATTAAAAAAAATACCAGAACTTTAATGGATAAACACAAGAATTTTAGTGAAATATTTTTTTTATGGGGGCAACTGCCCCCAAAGCCATACTAGCGCATCCGTCCCTGATCACAGCATAAAGTAGCAGAAAAAAATATATACATGCATATGCAGGTTTATGATATTGTGCAAGTGAAATTTATATCATTGACGTTAATGAATTGTGCTAACAAATGGTTGTTAAATCGGGATTCATATTGTGAATCGGGAGAGGATATTGTGAATCGTGAATCGTGAATCGGATCGGAAGATTCAAACATATATGTATTATAATTTTAAATAAATTTTAATAGGATAATTATACCAATAGTTATGAAGAAGAAAATTATTTTCTTTTAAAATAAACTAATAAACAACTAACATGAGTCCAAAATACTTGGAACAACTAAAATGAGTCTAAGCCGATGCAGGCTCGCTGCTGCAAATATGATGACCACTATGGCACCACCACCAAGTTCCCTAGTATTATGCATGGAAGGAACACGAAATTCACATTCACAAAGCAGGAGCACATGGAATAAATATGTAATAACAAAAAGATCGTGTAATATCCACATTGACTTTTCTAGTTCTTTGTATTTTCTTGCTTTGTGACCTTGCTATCTTTGTCCCCTTTTCACTGAAAGTTGTACATTCTTCAACATTTTCCAGCTTGCACTTGAAGCATTTTGATCTCTACTTCAATCCTACTTGACCTCTGATCAAATAGACAAATTGAATAAAATGTTGTATTAATTACGAACTTTATTGTTTAGTATTTAAAGTAAAACATAATAGACCATCAGATGTATCATAATATGTAATATAGATGCCATTTGTTCTCCTTGTAGATAAGCAAATCTAATTTGTCTACCATATTTCAGTTGACCAGCAACACTTATCTTATAATGAGTCGTGTGCATCCTTATCGTAGTAACAGTTTACGGACCTTATTCTACATTTTCCACATGCATTACTTTGTGGAAAAGGGTTGCCTTCAAGCATTACTCTACCAAAATGCATTACTTCACAGCTCATGCCTATCTCAGCTAGCAGTTTCTATCGTTTCCAAAATGTTTGGATTTAGTCCCTTAACTTTCAAATGTTTCATAATAGTCCAAAAGTTTATGAAAGTGATTGGAATTAGTCCAAAGTTGGACGAAAACGTTTGACGGAAGGACATTCCGTCAAATAGGGAGACGGAATCTGTTAGTTGTGCTGATGTAAT